>JAPMOQ010035588.1:402053-435844 GCA_026543055.1 Argiope trifasciata
ATCCAGTCGTATGGTATTAAATCAGCAATTGGATAAGCTGAAGTGAGGAGACAGTCGAGAAGTTCACCCATTTGGAGAGACCGTAGAATGAAGAAGCTCCGGGGATCTCTTCTCATTTTGAATTAGGTGAGGCCATTTTGTGTGCTGTGTACAATTATTAATTGAGGGTCACTGTTTTCTGTAGCTTGTTGTCCTTTTTTATTTATCCTTAGTGTCTACATGTTAATAAACGTCGTTACTCTTTTCTACAATGGTCTGCTGACTGTTTTCACACCAAACACCCACAACTACCGAGCCTGGCGACTTTACGGATTTAATTGATATCAGCAGTGAAATCCGTCACAATATTGCTAAAGTTTGTATTACTAAGGCATGATGAAGAATATCTATACTTATATGCCCTGAATTATATGCATTCGGTTTTGTATGCATGCAAAGAAGAAGTAAAAAGAAATACACAAACAAAAGAATGCAAAATGTCATAATGACATCTCGTATCTGTGCTAAATACTTACAAGTCCTTCAAATAAAATCCAACTGAATAAATTGTATATTTCTCCAACGAAATGCATTTTAAGAATGCTTCATCATATTCGGAGCTCTTGAAGAGCAAATATTGTTAATCACAACTCTTTACAAACGGCAAATATTATTCTGATATGTAAGCTAAGTGATTTCAGTACTTGAAAAAAGCTGCCCCCCCCCTCCAAAAATATAGGGAGTTGGCAGAGGAGTCTCATAAAGGGAAACTCCGTAAATGCAATCAATCAATGCCACCGACATGTCCTAGATATGTCTTCTTCTACTGGTTATTCCAGATATGTCTTTATTCGTAGGTGCCGACAAATATTAAGTATGAATATAATACGATACATTTTGTAATCAAATGCGGTGCACATTGTGTTTGATTGAATAAAGACAACGACCTTTATAAAAATAATTTACTTTTGAGGCTATTTAATGTCCATTTTATATTTATCTAGTTGTTTAATTTAATTTTAATGGCGCAAGAGCCAAAAGCAGGCTATACTGTGCCAATCATATGATTTGAGATGACACCAAGTGAGAAGTTAAACTAGTAAAGGTACATTAAAAATCAAGTAGTTAAACACAATAGCAATCAGAACACAAGAGATTAATCAGGTAAAACAAGTTTATTAATGAAGGATAGCTAAATAAAATGATAAAACTCTATAGCTCTTAAAAATTTAAAATCATACTGATGGAGAGGTTCTCCCACTAATTTTCGTATGTTAAGTGAAGTTGAGTTAAAATATGTCATACGATAAGAATTAAAGTTGGGGCACTCAGCTAGGATATGCGCAACAGTAAAATCAACATTGCATGAAGGATATCTAGGCGATCTCACCAAATAATAGATATTTGTGAGCAAAATGAATTTGACCAATGCGAAGACGAATCGGTTTCACATCGGCACTTCTTATGGAATGGGCATGGCACTTCTTATGGCACTTCAATGGGCCATGAATGAATATGCTGTTTAATGAAACGTAACTTATTATGAAATCTCCAGATCCCGAAATTCCTGCCAAGTGAATGTGTAAAATGCCATTTGTTTTATTTTGAATGTTTTTACTTAATTAAAGAATTTTTATGTCTTATTCAATTTTATTTACTTAGAGTTAATATTATAAACATATTTTCTATTAAATGAACATTATGAAATGGAATTGTTTCATATATTTACATATTTACGGGGTGATTATGAAAAACACTATCCAGATATGTGAAACGTAATAATCATACTGATTGCAAGAATCGAATAAAATTTTAGTTCAAAGCATTTTGATGCATGTGTTTAAGAATCATACGGAAAGCAAAAGTTGAACTCTAATAAATTGTGTTTCCCGACAAAAGTGTAAATCGTGAAGTAACAATCGATTTGAATTTGTTAGAATTTTTGGAAATTTAAAGTACTGTACAGTTGCCAAAAAGTTGTTCAATGTTGGATGAGGATAATTTAATAATATAGTTATACATCTTGCGTTATCAGGGGACCTGGAGTAGAAATATATCAAATTATCACCCAACTAGTATTATAACAGAATATAGGAGTGAAAGTGTTTCAAAACAATATGAGGTAGACAGATTAGAAGAGGCAAAGTTTTAGAGATTATTCGAGGACAAAAAGTATATTTCTATAAGTAAAAACGCATTTGTGAAGTACTGATTGAGATGTATAAGAAAACTGGGTTAGGTATACTTTATTAATTTAGTTAAAGGAAAGCTATATTAAATCTTGCATTGAAGATAGAATCTTACTTTTGAAATGCATAAATTACTAATATAGATATGTATTTTTAAAAGTTCTGGTTCTTGCAATAAGTATTGTATAGCCTTTTGTAATACAAAAACGCAATCTATTGTTTCTGAACAAAGAAGAATTTTGAAAAGAAACAAAACAAAACTTTTATAACAACAGTTACTAAAACTGCATCTTATAGAAAATCTTATGAAATTTTTTGGCTTAAGTGTCAAAATTTACTAATTGTAAAAATATCTTTAGATAGAAAGTTGAAAAATTCCATTTTTTTTCAAAAACTTGGATACTCTTTACTTTTTTTCTATTAAAAATACACCTAAATAAGTTGTGAAATAAATATAAAAAATAAATATTTTTATAACATAAAACTTAAAGTCCTTTAGCTTTGACAATCTTCTGTTACTAGATAGAATATCAAACCAAGTTTAATATTAAAGTAAAGGTAAATGTATGCTAATAATTTTTAAATAACAAGTCAGCTCACTTATAACATCTTTTTAAAATTTAAAAAAGAACGACAACAAAAAAAGAAAAAAAAGTAATAAAATTGTCAGCTTTAGTTTCGAAAGAAATATTCTTTGCAAAATAAAATTACATATAAAAAAAACGAAAACAACTCTGCATATGAACTACTTTAAAATTAGTATCGATGATAATCTTCACTATTTCATATTTATATTTTTTTATTTGTTTTCTTTTTCACCTTCATTCTTTTTTCAATTTTCCAGTCATTTTTAAAAATCTTTCCTTTTGTTTTTTCTTCCGCTATTGAAAATATCATTTTTACACATAATTTAATCAAGTTAAATTTTATTCTTTCGTTTAAAAAAAAGTAATTACAGAATACTACAGGCAACAAAAGGAGACGATATTTTTTGTTAGTGATAATTAGAGTAATTACTCACTCTCCAGTCCTCGAGTTAAAATTACTGTATTACATGCTTGATGAAACAAGCAGTTACCCTATTTTTTCCCTTTTAAAATGGCAAGGACAGGCTTGATGTTTTATGGGTAATTATCTCCACATTTATTGAAACTCTATCTGAATTTTCAAATATTTTAATTGTATAAATAAAGTAACAAATTATAAACGGAATATATAAAATTATTTAATTTTGATAACATGCACCTATTTCCTGGACAAATTTTAATAATACATATTTTAAAAAATATATTAAAATTACACTTTTATCTTTGTAAGTGAATATTTTTATTGTTAATTAAAGTGCTTTACTTTTAAATGAAATATTTTGTCAACATATCAATCAAATGTATCATTTATATTATTAGGGATATATTTGTAAGTTGATGCGGGAGGACGATTTCAGTGTGCGACTAAATTTGAAAAAATATATCTGAAAAAGAATGTTCAAGGTATAATAAAAAGTTTTTATTCATATGTAATTTGAGTTTATATTAAAAATTTCTTAGTATATATTTTTTTATAATTTTTAAAATATATTTCATCATTTGAAATCTTAAATTACATAACTTTTAATACCGTTTCAAATTCAAGTTACGGATATTGAGTTTATGAAGAGTCATTGCATAATTATTATTAATTGCAATTATATATACATGGAATATTTGAGACATTCATAGAAATAATAATTTATTCTAAATAAATGTATTTTTTTCCTTGATTATTTTACAAAAGTTTCGCAAATCATTCAATATTTTTTTTTCCAACTTTAAAGAATTCAGGAAAGAAAAGATACAATCATTGGATTTCAACTGATCTCATATTTATTACCTAAAACTAAATTTAGACAATTATGCAAACTAAATTAATTGTATATTTATTAAATTGATTATTTTGGTCCTTGAATTTACTTAACAGATGAAAATTAAGAAGCCTTAGAGCTACTGAGAAACTAAAGAAAAAAAATTCTGTAGTTTATATGTGATGACAAACATTACATACAAGTCACAGAATTTTTTCAAAAACTAAACTACTGTTTTATTCATTATTGCACCGATCTACTTTTATATACGAAAGAATTACGTGATCTGTAATAGTATTTTACTATGCATTAATACTTTTCAGTTTTTAAAATTGATGGTTCTATTCATTTTTATCATTATATTTGTTAAAACCTATTAAATGTTTATATATTCAGATTTTAATTGTATAAACTATATAACAAGTTTCTAAATAGTTTTTACATATCAGGAGAAAAAAAGATGCTTGAAAAAATAAGAATTTTATTTATGCATAAGAGATTTTTGATTCTAGATATTCAAATAAATCCAGTATATTTGAATTTTTGGGAATTTTTAAATATGTAATATGATATCTAAATAGAAAACACAAAGTGATTTTTGATAATATTTTGTAATATATTAAAATATTAAATTGATGTAGTTCACATTCAAAAGAAATTATATATGATTATATTTCAGAGTTTCTGTTTTAATCATTCTGAAATTAACTAGCATTGCTTTGAAGACTTATATAATCTAACATAATAACTGTGTTTTATCATAAATTTACATATTTCTTAACAATTAAAATATAATAACTATCAATACAAATATTTTAGACATGTTCAAAAAAACGATATTTCAAATGGAATATAAAATATTAGAGAGTTGTTTTACTGTACATATAGGGAATTTAAGAAAGCGAATTATATTAATAGATATTTTTAAAATACCAGAAGCTAATTTAAAACTTTTAAAAATGTTATATTTCTGATTTATTTTTGCTGCAGTTAGAAAAAAAGTAGTTTAATTTTTTAAATTTAATTCCAACTAAATTAAACAATGGAAAGTTTTATTTTGGTTACTTTTTGTTCAATAATTGGCAAAAAAAATTATTAAGTATCAAGAAATAAAAATTAAAAAAATATTAATTTTCGCAAGAGTGGAACTGGCATTCTTCACTTGAATACTGAAATTCTTGCATTTTACTAATTGAGCTATTGCCAGTTAATTTCAATTTTCATTAAAAACTTCTAAAACTCTATTTAAAGTATTAAAAAGTTAATGAATTTAATGAGTGATTATTTAAAAAAAGTTGCATTAACATCAAGTGTCATCCATTACCAGTTGAAAAAGATGTATTTGACGTAGGGTGAAGGATTAAATGTATTTTATAAGTGAATGAAAATTTGAACAAGATATATAAATAAACATATATAGGTAGAGTTTGAACTGATAGTAGGAATTGCAAAAGAGTTTTGAGTAGAAATCTGTAAAATGCTGAAAAGAAAAGTCTTTTCTAAAATCTCATTTCTCTAAGAATTGCAGAAAACTTTTACTCTTTAATACGAAAATAATGCCCTTAAAGATATCAGACCTTGTTTTCAAATATAAAATGAAAACAAATCCTTGGAAAAAAGAAAACGTGAACATTCTGCCAGAAGTTGAGAATATGCATATGATTTAAATTTATTCTACAACTTGTAGTCATTCTTTTGGGAGAAAGAGTTAGTTTCATTTTTAATAAAGAATGCCTTAAAGAAAGATTCAAACTGTGATTCCTTTGTAATTTTCGAAGATGTTTTTGTGTAAGATGTTATTTTCTCCACTTGAGATAGTTAATTGCTGCAGAATTTACCTGCAGATTTTTTTAAACAATATACGTCCATCATATAATTAATTTCTGAATCATTATATGACAGACGTCTAGTCAAATATTTTGCTATACGTCCTAAGATAAGAATAATATATTATTATATATACTGTAAATAATATGCTATAAAAATAGTTTAGTAAGACGGAAGTATAGTAACTAAGATATATTTTTAAAAATTTGGATTAAGATACTTAATAAGGAAAGAATACAATATTTTCAAGATGTTTTTGTTTTGGGTATTTTCAAATCGTTTAAAAAAATACATTAGGAATTTTTTTAATATTAATTAAACTAAAGAATTAACACGAAAAAATAAATATTTCAATACATTCAATACTTTAGAAAAAAACGTTGAAGCAGAAAAATTTACTTTTAAAATGAATTAAGAACAATGATATATTATTACATTATTATTAATACATAGTAAATTACTTCACATTATAATACTTTGGTTAAAATATACAGCAATATGTAAATCAAGATACTGATATACATGGATATGTATATTTGATATAGAACCATTAAATCAAGTAACAAATCTCCGAGACAATATTTTTTAATTTGATATATTTGTTTATTTTATACTCAAAACTGTTTTAGAGGCTCCATTATAAAATTAATTTTCTGCAAAACTCTTAGCAAAAAAAAGTACTTACTAATTTTAATATGATTCTATTTAAACATTGTAGGCATTTTTGAATTCCTTCTTAGAGAATTGGGCTGAATAAATTTAAGAAGCTATTTTTAAGCTTTGATTAAGCATAATATAATAGAAAATTAAAAGCTTAATATAATATAACAAACGGCAATGTCTTAAAAAAACCTGAACATTATTAAATTTTATTTTGATCTAAATAGAACAAAAGTTCATATTCTAAGAAATTCAATATTTTTTGAATGAATATTCATATGTTTTTTTTCCAAGTATAGAGAAATACAATAAAATCAAAATATTGCATTTTATAAACTAAACGAATTCAGGAATTTTTCAAAAAACTTTAGTTTTTTTAACAAACGATTTAGAAATTAAACTTTCCGTTCTTAAGGAAAATAAATTTCTCCCAATACAAATATAATTAATCTCAAAAAATAACTCAAAATATTAACGCAGGAGTTTCCCTATCGTTTTTCTATAAATTTAATTTATATTTGATACAAAAAAAAAAGGTTTTAGTTCTGAAAATTTAATTATATATATATATATATATATATATATATATATATATGAAATAATACTACTGATGAAAAACAAGCCTTTTAAGAACACGAAATACTTAAAGATTGAAAGAATGCTTTCAAGAATAATGCCACAGGAAAATAGACTTTAGTATGTCTCTTTTCTAATGGAATAATAGCTGTAATACTGTAATTGCTTTTATTCTAAATTTCAAAATCCTCCTTAAGCAAATGCCTGGATGCTTTGGCAGAAAACAATTAAATTTATTATATCATTGCATTTTCGGATTCCTGAAAAGTGTACTCACGGTTACAAAATGCTTTTTAATCCCTTAAGTGAAATTTCTTAAAAGCTTAAATTCGAAACTAACATTTGAGTAACGTAAGAAACCTTCTCTAGAAATCTTATTTTACTTATGTCCTTTGTAAAATTATGTTTTATGAGAGGTACATTAAAAACAAATAATGATCCTGGAATATTTGTAAACAAAAGCATATAAAAAACTAGTAAAATGTTGGAATCTGTTAACATTTAGAAACTGTCCTAGTGTAATCAAATCATTTTAAACTCGTAAACTCTTTCAAAGATATTGAATATTTCATCTGCTAATGGTATGTTAGAGAAAATAATAACTTTTAACTGTGCGTTGTCTTTCTTTGGTACTTTATTTTCCAGGGCATAATATAAATGTCTTATTATTCATTAGTCGCCTGCGATGACATATCTTGTTCATCGGGGGTATTGGTTATAGATAATTTCATTCATATAATGCAGATATAGTTTCATTTAAGTCATGTAAGCCTGATTTCATTTAAGTCATGTAGGCAGGACTTCATTTAAGACATGCAGTATAATTTGATATCTATAATTCAGTTAAACCAGGCATTATTAATTAAAAATGAAAAATAAAATGAAATGTCCAGTTCGTTTCTTCTAAATTTTGCAGTATTGTAATATTGTTCTTTTTGTCATGCAAATTCTATATATGTTAAATTGCATCCATTTTCCTTAGTTCTCGACAAAAATAAATAATAATGCAATTAAATATTTGATGACATAATGTTAATAGTTTGACTTTTAGAGGAACAATGTAATCTTCATTTGGATAGTAAAAATAAGGTATAAAATTTTCGAAAATATAGAAAAATTTGCCCTTTTATAAAATTGTGAAACGGGGACAATTTTTTAATACAATGATAATTTAAAAAATTATAATAGAAAAAAGCGAGTTTTTTTAAAATTCAGTTAAAAACTTAGTTAAAATTTCAATCCTATCTTCTATTGCATATGCATATTTTCTAAATTTGGCAGATGCAGTCTGAACACATGTAGTATTTTATTAAACTTCATAAAACTTTACACGCAAAATTCAATTTATTTTTGCATTTATTTTTCAATATTCAAGAAAATTTAAAATTTCTACTTCTTCTAGGCCGAATAACGGTACTCCGAAACAGAATGCCGATCCCAATTTTCTGCAACTTTTGGTTGAAGACTTGCAGAATTCGGTTTCACAAGATCAGATTCAAAATAAGAAACAACTTTATTTTTTACATCGAACCATTCTTATACCAAAGCAATCCATTCAGACTCTCGACAACTGTTTGAAGAGGCGTGGTGTAACAGCATTTTCTTCGAAAACGAGTTGGAACGAGTTGTTTCGATAATGCAGTATATTCGATGTGAAGAATCCAATTCTTTGAAAATCGTGTTCTGGCAAAAAAAAAAAAAAAAAAAAAAAAAAAAATCCTTTCTAAAAGCTGAGAATATGCGTTCTTCAAGAAAAGACATTCCAGTCAACATTCAATGCCACAATATTAAAAATAAAACTGGACACCAATGCCGATTCCTTTCATGTTATATCACATTGAAAAGTATTTATGCGTTATGTTAAAGTTCACTTGTTTTCTGCACTAAATATAAAATGTTTCTTTTGCGCTTGAAGAGGTAAATTTAAAGAGTAAAAATTTCATTTAAAACAATAAGTTAGGCAAAACAATGGATTACAGCTGTATGATTACCAATTTGTTTGAACAGTTGTGAACTTTAAGGATAATATTATTGTTCAAATTTTATTTTCTGTTTTTTTTTAAAACTGAAACAGTAGAAGTATTTTTTTTGACAAAAATATTAAAACTGATACGTTTAAAAGTTTAGTGATACTTTTTACTTAATTAAAAATAAATTAAAATGAGTAAGGTTCAAAATTATATCTTATATTTTATTTCATGTTTATATCTTTGTGTGGCAACAACAGAACAAGTTCTAAAATTTGAGGTAACATGGTTGTTTTTTTTCTTGTGGAGAAATCAAATTTATTGCTATTCAATAACAATTCTGATAAAATTATTAATGCAAAAATAATTATATATTTTTTATAAAAATTCTTAAATTGTCTTAAAGTCTTTAATATCCTTAGTTGAAAAATTGAAAATTGCAATTAATTTTTATAATAATTACAAGCAATTCTAAAATAATCTTCTTCAAATACTTAAAACATACACTATCAAATAAATTATCTTAAATAATACTTAATAAGAAAAAAAAGAGAAGAGAATTAAGGAAGGCAATTAAAACACACTGTGTAAGTGTTAGATTTTGAAAACTTCACTTAAAATTCGTGGTTTTTGATTTTTATGGATGAAATTAATTACCCAGTTTTGCATGTAAAATATTTGAGTTTTTTATAGCACTTTGAAGTCTATGATTAGAAAAATGATTTTAAAAAATTTAATGAAGCAGTTTCGTTGCAAATAAATTGTATAAATTTTATAAATCTTATATATTTAAAACTAGAGCAATATTAAGGGGTTTATGATTTTATTTTATTGCTTATGCATCAAAATTGTCTTGATTTTAATTACATCCAAAACATAACAAAAAATGTTATTTTTTAGTAATTTTTTTAAACTGGTAAACTATCGGTCAAATAATGCAAAAATAGATAAATAAATAAAGAAAAATAAAAATAAATCTAGAGCATATATATCCCTCACCTTCTCTTTTATCACTCTTCTTGAATTTCCTCTGACATTTTCTACACATCACCAATGAATTTCTTTATTCATTTTAAATAGTACCATGAAAATTAATGAATAGATATCTATATAATTAAACCATTTCGAAAAAATAGCTGTTTAGAGATGCTTTCTATATTTTTTCCCGCAAAATGATTACTTGGATTCATAGTAACTTCTTAAAGAAATATTCTTAAAGTAACTTCTTAAAATCTTAATCAAAGAAAAGATAATATGTTAAGAAAGAGTGTTTAAAAAGTAAATTAATGAAACTTTACTTCACAACTATTTAAAAGGAAGTTGATCTAATAGCAAAATATAAAAAAGGTTTTGCTTGTATAGCTTCATATCAATTTATACTACATAGAAATAATTTTCTCATGGGTTCGGTGAATAAAGAAATTATTTCAAATATCTGTGTAAACAATTTTGGAATTAATCATTAGTAAAACTGAAAAAAAGTTGCGCTTTTAGATCCTTTACATTAGAAAATCGTTAAAGTATGGAAACGTGTTCACATAACAGAAAAAAAATCTGGAATTAGCAATAATTAGATGTCTTGGAGACTAAAACTTAAAATATAATGTGGAAGAAATGCCAGGAAGTTTGAAGACATAAGGATATAAAATGAGAACTTAAATGCTCATTTACTTTACAGGTAATTTCATTAATTATCTGAAAATTTAGGTACAGTCAGTAAGCTGAAATAATTTATCAAATATATTAGATATCTGATATATCTAATATCTATCTATCTTTCTAAATTATAAATACATCAGAAAGATGATATAAAAAAATATCAGAATGACTAACAATTACGGCTTTTTTTAGAAGAAATGAACTACGTCAAGTTCACTAGAAGAAGAGCAATATATGAAGTCTTGAAAAACAGAGAAAACATTAGTATAAAAATTTATAATCATACCTTTCAACTAGGATAGAGCAGCACTTATTAAGTAACAGAGTAAAAAATACATATTTTGGTTCTAACAAATTTTTAATGTTCCACAAAATATGAAACTTTGTTCGGAAAACACCATACATTTTCGAAAAAAATTCTTATGTTATGGAATCAGCGCTGAAAATAATACAAATGTGAATAATCAAAAATGAAATTATTTTAAAAAATACTTTTTTATGGTCTATATTAAATGTATTTAATTTATTCATTACAACATCTCTTTATACAAATAAGTGTCATAAACTTTGAATAGCTAACTTTCATTTTTATTTTTAAATATAATGTAATTATTTTGATAAAAATTAATGAGCTTTACCTGAACAGCTTCTCCCAACAGGTTGGGGGACATTTCAGAAATGCGGTTTGTACGGTTTCGAGCAGTTTGTACTCGACACCCTGAATGGTACAGAAATTAAGGGATTCTGCAGCATTTTATCTATGACAAGAAGCCTCCCCCAGGAAGGGCTGCACCGTGGACAATGATGGCCTGAGGATTTAGTCTCAATTCCTCTCAAGGCGGTTCGGTCATTCAAATTTATTCCTAACATCTTTGATGATGATAATGATAGCGTGTCCGTGTTTCCACGGAAAGGGGATGCAGGTGCTGCTGAGGGCCAGGACCCATGAGCATCTAGAGGGCAGAAGTCTGACTTCTAGCTCAAATGAAGATGACAACACATTCGCTTGCACAAACCCTTTTTACAGGGGAGCACAATCATACATCTCACAGACAGAACACAGAACAACCCAGCCCGAACCGGGACGCCCAGATCACAGGGAAGACACGCTACCCCTTTGCCAGGACTCCGGCCCCTTACATCTTTAATCTGGTGGAATGAAGTAACAAGGGCGATTATAAGAACAGCATGAAATTTTCCACCAAGATCAATACTACCTTTCATTCCCTTCTTCATTCAAGTGTTTTTACTTTTCCTTCCATCAAAAGTAAAATTCTTAAGTCATGAATCTCGTCTCCAAAATACATATCGGCGTCATATCTTATAAGTGAAATCTCAGACATGATAAAGTGTAGAGCAATATATTTGGGAAAAGCGTTTCTCGAGGGTGCCGTATTTATCAAAGGAAGTTATTTATTTGTGGTACTTATATCTTCCAGAGGCGATAATATAGAAGATAGATTCATTTGCATTCTTTTTTTTATGAAAAATGACTGCTTAATATTTATAGAAGGAAAAAAAAAACAGGAATTTTCAATTTCCAAATGTTAAAATTTATGCTTCAAACCA
Source organism: Argiope trifasciata (assembly GCA_026543055.1). Taxonomy (NCBI): domain Eukaryota; kingdom Metazoa; phylum Arthropoda; class Arachnida; order Araneae; family Araneidae; genus Argiope; species Argiope trifasciata. The sequence continues at coordinate 414,320 of JAPMOQ010035588.1, forward strand.
TTAGTTTGAAGCAAGAGTCTGATTTGTTGTAAAAATATAATAAGAATTAGAATACCTGTTTAAACATAATTTTTTTAACAAAATAAATAAATAAATAAAAAATAAAAGTAATCCTTGATATTTCTGCCATGATACCTTTTTTGTATCATAAATCTATTACGGTATTTTATAATATTTTTCTTTGAAATACAACGGCATAGTTTTGTGGTATTGGAGTTTTGCCTCTTAAATATTTTCTTTCTTTCTTTTAAAAATTATTTTATGCTTCTTATTAATATTTTATGTTTAATTACTATGTGTTATAATTCAATATTTTATATTTTTTATATACGATGAAAAAAATAAATACCGAATATTTCAAAGAAATTGCTAGAATAAGTAAAACACTTAACACAATTAAAAATTTTTTGAATAACAAAATTGGATTTTCTTCTTCCCCAATTCTTGACTTGGTTATTAATACGTACTATTTAATAGCAATATCGCAGACTTTTAAGATTTAATCAAATTAGTTAGAATCTTTTTTGCCGTTTTTACAGGAAACATTAAATTAATTTCAATAGTTATGCATCATATTTTATTTAACATTAAATATATTTTTATAAGTTACAGCATCAAAGGCTGAAAAAAGCATACATATATAAACAAATCAATGCATTTAAAAGTTTCTCAAAAAGTAATAAGATTAAGAAATTAACATAAGCTTCAAAGCATTAAATATTTCAACATACGCAGTTATAAAAATCAGTAGATGTAGAAGTTTCTAAAGCAGTAATAATATAAAAAGAACATAGAAATCTGAATTAACAAGTAAATATTGCCTCTTTTTTATTAAGTTTATTAAAAAGTTAGAGCTAATTATTAATTTGTCTCAATCTTCAATTAAGTCAATTCTTACCTTGTAACCAATTTCATCATGAAAAAAATTCTGTCTACAGTAAAAGCTTTTAGCATTCCTTACTAATTTCATTAAAGTCACCTAATTTTTTTATAGTATGTCCAACAGAGTTTCACAAAAGTATTTTTTTATAGTCTGTCAAAAAGATTTTCAAAATCCTAAAAAAAGGCTTAAGGATTATGAGCTGAATGTTTTTTCGTAACAAAACTGTTCTAAAGCATTTTTTAGATTTTCTCCTTGACAAATCAGTAAGTGTTATGGAATTCTACCATTACTGTAATCCTCAAAAATTCATAGGGTGCTTTAGTAAATATTAAAAAAAATAGTCATTAAGTATGTTTTCCTCAATTTTTTCCTCAAGTGAGAAATAGCTTCAATATTTAAATCAAATGCAATTGATTCAAGAAAAATAGAATTATATATTCTTAATGTATGAAAAGCCTATGACAGATCTTTAAACTTCATAAGCTTCTAATAGTTTGTAAACGTTTTTGTATCTTGTGCCAAACTTCTGCTTAAATGACATCATGTCTGTTTTGGACATTTTGCACTCCTAAATGGTTATTGGCAATCAAATTCAGATTATATATAGCTATAAGGAGGGAAATCTCTAAACTTAGTGTGTTATTAGACCTTGGCCTTCCGCGCAAATGTTGCGTTGCAAAATAATAAATTTTTTCTTGTTTAAATATTGATAGTACTCAGAAGAAGAATAGAAAGAGAAATGTGATATTTTTTTCAGTCTATAGAAATTCAAAAAGAGTATGATCAGCCCTGAAACATTAAACATAGAACAGTACTTGCTATTGAAGCACATATCGATTGATTTGTGCCTAATTTAGGACCATGAGATTTTTTACCAAATTCGAAGGTTAACATTGGGGTAAAACTACTCTATTTTAGAAGAACTGTTGAAAATTGTTTCCTATGTGTATTTCAAGAATGAGAAAAATGTTAGACAAATGCATTGCTTGTTTATTTGTGTATTTTGAGTAAGTCCATATAAATTTTCAGACAAAAATACCATTAAATACTTTTTTTTATTAATTTATGATCACTTTTTACGGAAAAGTCTATATAATAATATAAAGAAATTTAATTAATTATAAATTTTATGGTCATAAATACAATATTAAAGATCAAAAGACCTATCTTTGATCTCCTTTATATAAAGAATATACATAACATGAAGATAAAATATATTGATACTCGAATATATATAAAATGTATGAAAGTGTAAAAAACAAATATCTCTATTGTATTCCCGAATTAGGAAACAAAATAATGATAAAGACGGAATAAAAGGGAAATTCAGAAAACAAATCAAAATATTTCAGAAATGATATAGAGCAAAATCCCTCAATCTTGAAAGATCATAGGAAAATTTAAATCAATTATCAAGTATGAAATTATAGAAAAATCATTTGGTGAGATTATCTGGATAGGATAACCTTTTCTTTTAGTATCTCCCTGACTAAGCTGAGACCATCGGTTATATCGTTATACTTATTATTTATTGACCACTCCCTAAAAGTTATACCAGAAGTTTATAATACTCTATAAAATAATAGTCTTTGAATTTACAATATTCTAAAAAATAACTTATTGGCAATATGCTCTATAAAATGAATATACGCTCAACTGCAATTTACTAAATTTAACACTTTGGTTGCTTAGGCTCAAGATAGCGATTAGGCCATTTATCAAATTATATGAAAGTGTCTTTGTTATTTTTCAAATATAATAGATGCTAGTTGATTTAATTTGATGGTCCTAATTATAAAGGGTCGATTCTGATAACGAATATGTTTACTTCCTTTAATCATTTATCTTTTTAATAGTAGATTTTGAGTGATTGAAGAATCTCATTGGATACTTGAGGCGTCCGAGTACATAGTGATATTTACTTATTTAAAGACAATTCCCTGACATTTGTTTCAGAAGTTTTATAATATATGCTCGATAAAGCGAGCATATTCTAAATTTCATTTTATTCTATTTAACTCGTTGGCCTCATGATTATGATTGGATAAGCTATTCAATTATATGAACTTTACTGTCTCTTAAATAAAAATATGGCCAGTTCCTCTATTTTTATTATCCGAGTCACATGGATAAACTCCATGGGATGGTTCAATTAAAACTCCCTTGAATTTTAATTTCAAATGTGCTTCTTTAATTAGAATGTATTCACGAAGAAATACGTATTAAATACAGTTTATTCATTAGCAAGCGATTTATTTATAATATTCATTAACAGGTTATAAAATTCGTTATAAATGAATACAATACTGGCACTTTATAATAAAGTGCCAATATTGTTTATTTTAAAAATTAAATGAAAAAGAAAAAAAATTCAGATACAGCAGCTAAATAAAACATATTTCATATATCTTCACATAATGTCTAATAATAGTAATTTTCATAATATTTTCAAAATTAATAGACATAGATACAATTTGAAAAAATTTTACATTTAAAATTATATTAGAATCTATAATTCTGTTTTTTAATGAATAAATCAATGCATTATCACAATTTCGGTTTCGTGAAGGCAACATAGTTGAAAATTAATTTTCTACAGAATTTCCAATTGCACTTAGTTACCGCATCATGCCTAAAGATATATCTCTTAGTTACGTTTAATATAAGAGTTGTCTAAAAATTATTGCTTGCGGCTGGAGTAATTAAAATAGTTGAATGTGCAAGAGAGTTTATTGACTAATGGAAAGCAATATCTTCTGATGTCCCTGTACGTCATTATAAGAATTAAGTAATTTTTATACCTCTCGCGGCTCTGCTTAATAAAGTTAATGGATGTGTTGAACGCCATTCGCCATTCAATAAAATTAATGTCATGGATTAGATTGTGCGAGATCTTCATGAAAAGCAAATACTTTTTGATTTATCTGATTGATCTTTAAGGATTTTATTTTTATTGATCTTGATTAATTTTAAGATCGAGATTTATCTTAACATCTTATTTAATCCTCACATTTTAGAACATTGTAATAAGAATGTTCGCTTTCTCTTAAATTAATTCATTTTCAATATTAGTGATATCGAAAAATTCCGAAGATTATACATTTAAAAAGAATGATAATCAATGACATTGAAGTTTTATTTGCGCGCATTTGAATTCTAACGCCGGTTGTTGATGAATATTTCAATATATCGATAAGCTTCGGCTGTATAGATTACAAAATCTTTGGAACCTTCTCATATTTTAGAAAAGTGCAAAGTAAGTAGCGAAAACTTTGAACACGCGAAGTACTTTGTTTAGTTTCAATGTAAATTCCATTTTCAATGCCTTTAAAATGCAACTTAATTTTTGATCATAAATTATATTTTTTACATAAATAGACATTTCAGATCACATATTAATGATCTGAAATCAAATTATTTTATTCACTAGACACTTCAAAATTGCTTTCACACATCTTCATTCTCACAATATCTCGCTCTCACTTTTTCTCATACACACACGCATGACGCTCGCACACACACTCGTACTTCCTTTCTCACCCATACACACTCTCTCACACGCGCTCTTATTTACAGACTCACACATACACGCACTTTCTCACTCACACTCTCTCACAGAACTTCCTCATACACAGGCACTCTCACATTGACTCATTCACACCTTCTCTCACAAACGCTATCTCACACATTCTATCAGATACAATCTGAAACAAACACTCTCAGTCACCTTTTCTCTCTTTCTTATACACATTATCTTTCTTACTCCCACACTCTCTTTCATGCACATATATACACACTCACCCACTCTCTCACGCACTTTCTTTCATATTCTTTCTCACTCACTCTTTCTCTCTCAAATAAGCATGCATGAAAGCAATCATACACATACATATAGATTTTTATGAAATCAGGAAAAAATTTTAAGGCGTCTTTTTTAAATCAATAATCCGAAAATCAGGATTTAAAAATAAAACTTTCCTTTCTTTAACCTGAAGAAAAATGTTTTAAAAATGTTTCCGCTCTTACTACTGTATAACAAACCCAATAAATGCTTTTGAAAAGACGTTATTTGAAAACCAAAACTCTTCCAATATATGGCTTTTTCTCGTTTATAGGAAGATTGAATTTCTTATATTGACTTCAAGAATAAGATCGACCCAATATCAGAACGCATTCCATAAAACTCCGTTTATTTATTCATAGAATTTAGAGGGAAAAATGCAGTTATACCCCATAAAGAGAAAATTTCTATAGACATCTACCAAATCAGAAAAGGCCTGACAGCTTTAAACCCAGTCCCTTCACATAAATATGTGGATAAATGTCTTGTTTAAAATGATGAAGTACTATTTTTTAGGAAAGCATTTCTATTAGCTATAAAAATAATTTCTAATAGATATTTAATAACCTCATCTGTTCAATAAATTAATATTTCTATTTAATTAGTTGAGTTGTAAAAAACATTGATTTCTATTTATTCGGAAGTTATCTATTTTTAACTATTTTATAAAATTGTTATTTGCTTTTTTAAGTTACATAAACTTCGCAAATGTATTAAGAGAATACTTAGGCATATGCATTAAAAATTAAGAATTTTTAAGTACTTTTTTAATTAAATTTCATTTATGAAAGATCTTGCCAGTTTTTACGTAGAAATATAAGGTATATTTATTATGCTATTAATTACTAAACATTCAAGATTAATTTCGAAATTCAGAAAGAAAGAGGGAACAGTTATTAATTTACAAAAAAATGCTATTTTTACATTAACAAAGTGAAATAGAGAGTTAGTCTATATTTTTTCTCCGTATTTTTTATTTTAATTATATTATTTTGCTGCTGTCATAGTTAGGGCAAGTCAAATATTGAGAATCGAAGAATCTAGAAATTTATTAAAGGTTTTCTAAAAATTCTAATTGGAACAAAAAATACCCTTTTTCTTTAAAAAAAGACAATAAAAATGAAACTAAAAAACTGAAAGAAGTTCAATGCACTATATTTAAATCAGTCTTATAATTTTTCAAAACTTTTTTTTTCTATTTATAGTTGCAAAGATCTATGTATCCTTTAAATGATTTTGGAAACTGATATTTAGTTTGTCACTTTTAAAGATATTTTTTTAAATGGTACTTTCTATCCTATAATAAAATTGGTAATTTCATACTATTATAAATTCGAAAAATTTAAATCAATTCACCATTTTATGTAAAGAAGAAGCAAGCAAAAGCAATCGTCTATTTTGAATTATTTTTTAATAATAATTAACACTTTTTTCTTAACAAATCTTACTTCATTTTATTGCATTTAACTACTGAATTCAATTGATTTCCATACCAATTCTTAGACCTATTAAGCCTTATATAAGACTTCTAATACTTTTCATCAAATAAAAATCTTAAGTAAAACTAATAGTATTTAAATTTAAATTTAGTTCTGCAAATAAAATATTGAGAAGTGAAAAAGTCTTCGAGAACATTAGTTGAGTTAAATGTAACTGAGGGGAAAAATAGAATGTTTTAATTTAACATCTTATATTTCATAACATTTTGTCTTTCAAAGAATTAAGACAAATTCTAGTTTTGCAGATTTTGTTTTCAAAATAGAAATGTTTGCTTTTTATTTAATTCTGTAATCAGATAATAATTGCTTTAACAAATATCTTTGTAAATATTTAAAACACTTGATCTTTAGGAAAACAAGTTTTTATGCTGAATTGTCAGTTTCTAACAATGATTTTGTTCTCCAATTAAATTTTTACTTCAATAGATATATTATGAAACTTAAGTCAATAAAAAGGAGCTATAAAATGCGTATTATTTATGTTTGCACGTATGCACTACAATTTTAAGCATTCTTTTATGTCTTTTCTTTTTGTTAAGATCGTTCCAGTAAATTATTTGTGTATCATTGAAATATATCCTCTTTTTGCATTAATTAATACAAAAAAATGCATTCACGAAATTCAAAATCTACAAATAATTAAATTCTATTTATAAGTAGAGTAATACTTTTGCATACTTTGTGCATAGCATCTGTATTTCAAAATACAATATACGTACAAACATGGAAACCATCATTAAAAATGCTATTCTTGACAATATTAAATAATTTCTTCAAGTTCCTTAGAAGCATACATATGTTGCATAATATTTTGTGATGTTAAAAATTATTCCAATATCGTATAATATTTTGTTATATAATATCTTAATTAGCACAAAATTGGACAATATGATGTTAAATGTTGCGCTACTTATGTTCATAAAAACTCATTAATATATATTTGTGAGGTATGACAGAATATTAATTGAAATTTATAATTAGTTTTATCGGTAGCATGTACAAAAGAACTGAAGAATTATACATTTAACATAAATGATATTGAGGAAGAAGAATATTTGAATTAGATGAACCTCGAGTTATTTCTATGAATAAACAGTTATTCAAAAATTTCTTCTTCTACTTTTTAAAGTGAGTATTTCTGAAAAATTCAATGATTCTGAATAATACAAAATGTATATATTTCTTATAAATCATGAATATTTCTTAAATATATGAATTATTAAATGAGTGTGTAAATATGAGCAAGATAAGAAAAAAAAACTTAATAATCATATTACTTTAATAATCAATGTTCTTTATTTTTTAAAAATTAAATTAAAATCAATGTTCCTAAACACAATGTTAAAACAATGTTCTTTTGCATAGTAAAAAATCAAAATGATTTTAGTCTTCCTTATGTACATTAATAGAAAATATTGTCTAATTCTCTTAAATTTTATATTATTTTTTAAATCTATCTTCACTTACGTTTCAAAACATTTTCCCCTTATAGAATGAATTTATCATGATATCTCTTGTTCTTAGGTAGATATTAGAAATGATGATGCCGCCTTGCAAGTATTTTGATTTTGAAAATAAATGCATCAGAAGCGCTATTCAAGCGAAAATATAGTTTGAATAATAAAAAATGTATATGTATATATAATATAATGTATATACACATATTTCATTACCTGTTTCTTTCAAAGACCTGTAGTGTGAAAAATATCCTTTTTTAATCTCATTATTTCTATATGTCAAAGGTTCTGCTTTGAAATATTAGAACGGGTGAAGGTTGGTTAGTATTCTAAGAAAAGAACAGAAATACAAAAAATCTACAGAAGTTTCTGTGATTTTACGTAATTTATACAGCTTATTCCTGGTAATATATGAAAAGCACATCTTCGTTATAGACTACCTAGGCTCTTTAAAAAAGTAAGAAATCAATATATTACTTGAAAATTATGTACTTTTAATTATTATTGCATTTAATACTTGGTGTGATAAGTTTTTTAATTGATACTTAGGTATTTTGTGGATTGATATGTTTTTTGGTCGATATTCAAACCGTTTGTAAATTAATAAGTTTTTTACTCCTCCTAAGGTACTTTTATTGGATATTTGGAAGCTTGTTATTTGGACAAGCAATGGAAAGAAAGTATCCAATGGAACTATGATAAATGTATATGCATGCATTTCTATAGCCATTCTCTTATATAACATCTATGTGGTTGTATCATAATATTACATAAAATTGCAAGTTTTGTAGAAAAAGTTTGTTAATAGCAGTAGAAAATAAAATCATGAACATTTTTTATACCATCAAATGCTTAGACTATTCGAATTAAAAAAAATCATTCAAATAGTTTAAAAATAAGAGATATATAAACATTGACTGAATTAAAAGAATTTAAATTGTATATTACTGCTATATTCCTATCCTCGTAGAACACCAAAATTCAAACATCAAACGTAATTTGAATTGGTTCTTTTAGATTTTTCAACCTCTTGCGCAGAAATATTAAATATAAAACGAAAGTATGGATAGGTAGAGCTTTCTTAATTTTAAGGGTTGATATTTAACATTTTGTAATATAAATTAAACATTCTAGTATGCTTGAATTTAACAACAATGAAATCCTTTATGAAGAATTTGTTTTTTAAAAAAAAACACCCACTTCTAAAACTACCAGAGAATAATTCTGTATGTAGAATATTAAAAGAAGTTGTTTATTTCAACTTTCTCTCTTTTTTTAATAAATTTCTTACGGTTAGTTAAAACATTAAATTTATGCATTATGTATTGAAGAAAGAAGGAATATGCTGTTGAAGCTAGTGTTATTAAGATATTATGAAGAATGTTTATAATTATACGCCATTAATTATAGATATTCTGCTTCGTATACATGAAAAGAAGTAGAAGAAAAGAGAAATACAAGAAACGAAAGAATACAAAATGATTGATTGACATATTATATCTCCGTTAAACTCTTCCAAGTCCTTCAAATAACATCTACATTAATAAAAGTTGGAGCATATTTCACCAACAAGATGCATTTTTGGAAAGCTTTGTTAAATTTTGAGCCTTTGAAAAGAACATATTGTTAATCACAAGATTTTACAAACAGCAGATATGTTTCTGAAATGTAAGGTTAAGTGATTTCAACAATTGAAAAGGCTAAAAGATCTAGTTGCCAGAGGATTCTCAAAAAGGAGAACTCTGTAAACGCAATCAATCAATGTCACTGGGGTGTCCTAGATCTGTTTTTTTCCTACTGGTTATTTCAGAAACTTTTTTATTCAGATGTTCCGACAAGTATTATGTATGAATATAATACATAAGGTATTTTTTAAGCAAATGAGGTACACATTATGATTTATTGAATAAAGAAAAAAGAATTTTACAAGAAATTACTTAGTTCAAAGGCTATTAAATACTCATTTTGGGTTAATTTAAAATAGTTCTTGCAGAATTTCACATGTTCTGGTTTTAGATATTTTTATTTAATAAAGTATTTTGATGTCTTTTTGAATTTTATTTACTTAGAGTTAACATAAAAACAGCTTATATCAAATAATAACCGTCACGAAATGGAATTAATTACTACACGCAGGTCCAAACAACAATAATAAAAAAGTTTTCTTCTATAATGTATGCATTATGCATTTTACTTAATTATGCGAAATTTAAATAAAATGTAATTTCTCAGAACATAAATGGATGTGATGGGTTTTAATGCATCAGTCTGGGTTAACTTGATTAACAAAAGATGATTATGAGGATTTTTACGTGAGAATTCAATGATATAAAATGTAATTTCTCAGAATATAAATGGATGTGACGGGTTTTAAGGCATCAGTCTGGGTTAAATTGATTAACAAAAGATGATTATGAGGAATTTTACAAGTGAGAATTCAATAATGAAGAAGAAATTTATATTACATGAAGATGGATAGCTGATGTTGTTGATCTTTTTCTTGACACCTTGGCCATCAGCAGATGAATTCTTCTAGGCCAGATTTTCAGTTTTTCAAAGGATGTCTTTTGAATTTTTGGTCTCACCTTTCTCGGTTAACGTCTCTCTCTTTTCTGGTGATCTCTATACTCTGGCTACTGGTTATCATCGGAAAAATACAGTTTCAATTGAGTTTTTTCACTATGGTGGCAAATAATGTTTATTTTTTTCGGTTAGTATTTGGGCATAAAAGAAATAATCTTATATTAACCGATTGGTTAAAATATGTCAACAATGAATCATGTAAATACATGAGAATGAATTTAAAAAGTACAATGTTAAAATTAAAAGATTCACACCTTTTAATAGCATTAGATACACTAACATAAAGTACAATTAATTTGTACGTTCATTGAATAGTATTCTTCCATTTGTATTTTCTTCTTTCCTGGTAAATTATATTTTAAATAATCATTCCTTTAAACAGGCGTTTTAATGATAAGTTTATATCTATTCTGATATTGGCACAAGTGGATCTGTTTACATTTAGCAACAAGACGGATATTGTCCTTGTTTTAACTGAACAAAGTAAGGAAATTCGTAACCGATAGATGTTAAAGTTGTCTTAATTTTTAAATATTGCTTATTCAAATTAAACCTATTAGAATTATTTAGGAAATTTGAATTTTTAACTGTAGATGAATTATATGCCAAAACATTTTTAAAAGTAAATACACTAGAGATTTCAACCGTTTTATAGAATGCCGGAGGATCCATTTATCTTCCAACTTCTTTGATTTATGATAATTTAAAATATTGTGATATCGCCACAAATTTGTTCGTTATTGCATGAGGATGACGTAATAATTGTGTTATGCATTCTTTATGTCATGGAAACTAGATTAGTAACACATCAAGCTATCACACATGTGGTATTACATAGGTATTTCAGAATATCAATATAACAAACTATCATACATGTTTGTATTATCCGGGTAACCTGGATTAGCGATGCATCAAACCATCGTTCAATATCCAGGCAGCCTAGATTAGCAATATAATAAATTATCACCCACTATCCAGGGAACTTGGATTAGCATCAAACCATTACACATGGAGTATAATAATAAAATGTAGGAATAGAATTTTTTCAGGAAAGTAAGAGGTAAACTGAATAGAGGAGAGTGAATTATTTAGAGATGATAAGAAGGCAAAAGAAAATATTTATGTAAAGAAAATGAAGTAATTGTGGAACGGCCAATGAGGAAGGTTAGATGTCTTCTGTAAATCTACTTTATAGATTAAGTTAAAGAAAAACCGGGATTAAATCTCTCATTGAAGATTAAACATTATTTATGAAACATATGTATTAAAGTATATCTTAAAAATGTAAGCGCAACCTTATAACATTTTGTAATACATAAAAATAACAGAATCTTCACAGAATCATTCATAGAAAATCTTATGAATAGGTGTCAAAATTTATTAATTGTGAAAGCCTCATTTTCAATTGTTTTTCATGAACTTGTATATTCTTTTTTTCTATTAAAAGTACTTAAAGAAATTGTAAGCACAAAAAAATTAGAAACATTTTTATAACACAAAATTGAAAATTCCTTTAAGAATTGACAAGCTTCGGTTACTGGATGGAATATCAAGTTTAATATTAGTGGAAAGTTGAAAGTATTCTAATAATTTTTAAACAGCAACCTACATCACTTTTAACAACTTTTTAAAGTATAACAAAAGAAAGACAGTAAAAAAAGAGAAAAAAAAGAATGAAATTGTCAACTTTAGTTTCGAAAAAAAAATCATTTGCAAAATAAATAAATAAATAAATAAAAAGGGAAAACAACTCTGCATATGAATTACTTTAGAATTAGAGCCGATGATAATCTTCGCTATTTCATATTTTTCTTTCTCATCCGTTTTTCTTGTCTTTTTTATTATTTTTTTTTCATTTCCTCGTCAATATTTTTTTATCGTTCATTTCATTTTTTTCGCCGCTTTCGAAAGTATCATCACACAGGATGTAATCAAGTTAAATTTTATTATTTCAGTTTTTTTAAAGCAATTACCGAATATGATACGTAAAAAATGAAGACGATATTTTTTGTTAGTGATAATTAGAGTAATTACTCACTCTCCAATCCTTAAGTTATAATTACTGTATTACACACTTGATGAAACAGTTATGCTATTTTTATTTTGAATTGGATAGGAAATGCAGAATGTTTTCTGGGTAATTATCTTCAAATTTTTTGAAATTGCATCGGGATATCTTCAAATTTCAAAATGTTTAAATTGCACAATAATTATATTACATTATTTTGTTTTAATTTCACACTCCTATTTCATGAGAAATTTTCAAAAAATATTTTTATTTAAATTTCGAGTCTTTTAATTTTGAAAGAAGTTGATTTCGTTATTAAATAAAGTCAATCATTTTTAAATAAAATCTACTGAAATATCAAGCAAATGTAACCTTCATAACTTTAGTGAGAGAAATTTGAAAATTAATGTAAATTAAGGGCTTGAAAGTGGAGAATTTCGAAAAGAAATATACGTAAAAAAAGTGTTTAACATAAGCTGAAAACAGAAAAACAAAAGATTATATATATATATATATATATATATATATATATATATATATATAATATTATTATTATATATATATATATATTATATATATAAATTCACTCTTTCCTCCTTTTACATTGAATACTTGTACATTGTAAGGAGTACCATTATTTTAATTACTCTTGATTACTATGTATTACTATCATTGGACAATTAAAATCCTATATCTATAAACATTGTAGAAATATTCCAAGAAATCTACTTGTAATTAAATATTGAATATTAGAGAATTGCTTCACAGAAGTTGGCAGTAAAGAAACGTATTATAAATATATGCAAATTTCTGAAAGTTTCTAAACAGTTTGAAATTCTATATTCCTTGACTTACTTTCTGCAGTTAAAAATGATTTTTGAATAGTAATCTAAAAAGTGCTGAAAAGAAAAAATAATTTTTATATTATATTTACTCTAAGGACTTACAGGAAACTTATTCTTTAATACATAAGGGCTGCCCTTAAATATATTATAACTCATTTATTAAACATAAAATCTAAAAAAACTCTTTAAAATAAAGCAAAAGTGAACATCTTGCTAGAAGATTTATTTCTTTGCTTTGAATATGCATATGATTTAAATTTGTTGCGTAAGGTGTTGTCTTTCCTTCGGGAAAATGTGCTAGTTCCAATTTTCATAAGGAGTTCCTTAAATAAGCTTCAAAATTCTGATTCTTTAGTATTCTTGGAATATTTCTTTGCACAATTTGGGATTTTCTTACACAGACTTAGTAAATTACTTCCTATTTTTTGCAGTAAAACACTTCCTAAAATATTTCTATTAATTCATGAATCAATGTCAGTAACTAAAATACTTTTGAATAAATAAATAAATATATTTAATTGAGGCATGATACAATATTTTGATGACGCCTTTTTGGGAGGATTCCGAGATTGTTTAAAAAAATTAAATTTGGGAATTTTTTAAGAATTTAAATAAAGAATTCCCTTGAAATAAATCTTTAAAAATTGGAGATAAAACTTCGAAGCTGCGATATTTACATTTAAAATGAATTTAAGAAAAATAATTCAATTATTATGCAAAATATAAATACGTATTTTAATGAATAAATTTATATAATTAATATTTGAATAATTTAGTTATAAATACATCAATATTTAAATATAGATATTGATTTACATGGCTATTTATTTTTGATTTAGGATCATTAGATAAAGTATCAAATCTCCGAGAGTTATTTATTTCTAATTTGATATATTTATTTATTTTATATTTAAAGATATTTTATACTTTATTTTCTTCAATAATCTCAGCAAACTTGTCATACGATTTTATTTAAGTATTGCGGGCATTTTTGAATTAAGTGTTATAGAATCCGACTTAATATAAAGTTTAGAAATAGACTATTTTTAAGAGTTGATAAAAAACACGTAATATGATAATGAAATAAAATACCACGTCATGAAAAAAAATTAACTTTATTAAAAATTATTTCAATCTGAATAACATAGATATAATACAAGTTCATATTCTGATAGGAAATTCTATGATTTTCTTATAAATGTTTTTTATAATAATTCTTTCAAATATACCCACAAAAATAGAATCAAATATAATCAAAACATTGAATTCAGAGAATTAAACTCATTAAAGAATTTTACAAGAGAAAAATAAAGAAAATTATTTCACGATGATTAATTTTTAATACAAACAATATTTTCCAAGCTTAAGAAAACTAAATTCTTTTAAGCAAAAATATAATTAATCATAAAAAACCACTTAAAATATTTACTCAGGAGCTTCCAGAACATTTTTTAAAATTAAATTTATATTTTATATCAAAACAGCTTTTAGTTTTGTAAATTTAATTTTAATTCGTTTTTAAAAACAATTTTTTTCAACCAATAAGGCAATTTAAAACAGTTGTTCAAGAAGTGTAGCTTAATATTAAAAATATATATGAAATAATACTGATGAAGAACAAACCTTTTAAGAAACATGAAATGCTTAAAGAATGTTTCCAAAAATAACATCTCACGAGAATACACTTTAGCATGCCTCTTCCCAAATGGAATAATAGTTGTAATTCTTTAATTGCTTTTATCCTAAATTTCAAAATCCCCTTTAAGCAAAGTGCCTGAGTACTTTGGAAGAAAACATTTAAATTTATTATATCTTTGGATTCCTGAAAGGTGTACTTACAGTGCCAAAATGCTTTTTAATCACTTAAGTGAAATTTCTTAAAAGCTTAAATTTGAAATTAACATTTTATGTAATAAACCTTCTCTAGAAATCCTGTTTCCTTTATGCACTCTGTAAAATTATGGTAGATAAGAAATACATTAAAATCAAATAAAAATTCTAGAATATTCATAAAAATTATATAACATTCTAATTGAATGTATGAGGAATTTGTTAAAACATGGAAACTGGCTTTGTGTAATCTAATCTTGTTGAACTGATGTCTTTGTTTGAAAGATAATGAAGATTTGATCTGCTAATTGCACATTAGTAAACATAATTTTTAACTGTCCGTTGTACTTCTTCGATACTTTAATTTCTACGGCACTAATATAAAGGTTTTATCATTTTTTTGCCGTTGACGATTACCAGTTAGTTCGCCAAAAATATTGGTTTTATATAATTTCCTCTAAGCTACGTAGATATAATTTACTATCTATTATTTCATTAAATTTTTAGACATCAATGAAGCTTTATTTTAATTGTCTTATAAATATTTTGTTCATTGTGCGCATGAAATTTTCAAACATAATACAGTCTCATAACATAGTAGCACTATTACGATTTTTTTTCATCTTGTAAATTCCCCAGATGTTAAACTGTATCATTTTTCTTTTGCTCTCAAGAAAGGAAAAAAAAATATTATGATGAAATATTTGACTACTGAAAATTAACAGATTGTTTTCCGAGCAACAATGTAAAAAATTATTGAAAAAAAGAATTCTTGTAATAGTTAAATATTTTCGAAAATTCATAAAAAATTGCATTAATATTAAGTTGGCATGCTTAAAAGTTAATTTGTTTTGAAATTTTGAAATAGCGATATTTTGAATGCAATGATGCTTTCATAAATTATCATAGAAAAATGTTAGAATTTAGCTTAATTTTCAATTATTTAACATTTCAAACGAAAAAATAATAATCTTGCCATGCATCCATTACTGTATAAATTCCTAACATTCACAGATGTAGGCTAATCACATTCAGTCTTTAGTTAAACCTCTCCAAACACTCAAAACTGAATTTATTTTACAGTGTTCTATCAAAATTCAAAATTTTACCTTTCATATAGTCTGAATAACTGTATCTCGAAACAAAATGTCAATCCCAATCTGCTACAATTTTTTATTGAAGATTTGCAGAATTCGGTTTCACAAGATCAAATTCAAAACAAGGAACACTTTTATTCTCTGTATCGAACCATTCTTATACCAATCCTTCGGGAAACCAGAGAACTGTTTGAAAAAGTGTGGTGTAATAACATTGTATTCTTCGATGCATGTGTTGGAGAAAGTTGTTCCAGTAATGCAGTACATATGGTGGTGAGGAATCCAATTCTTTGGTAGTCGCGTTCTGATGGAATACTTTCTTTTCAAAAGCTAAGGCATACACGTTCTTTAAGAAAATGAATTCTTACCTACACTCCAAACTGCAATATTGAAAATGGAACGGGAAACCAGTGCCAATTTCTTTCATGTTATATCACATGGTAAAGTTGCTACCTTGTGTTCTAAGGACCAATTCTTTTGTACTTTAAATATAATAGGTTTTGTTTGCATTTGTAGAGTTAAATTTATAGGGAAAACTGGTAAGGCATGTAAAATAATGTATTAGATACAGAACCTTGTATTTGAGACAACAAGAGATGGAGAAAAACGAATTTATTGCTGTTCAATAAAAATTCTGATAAAATTATTCATATTATTTTTATATCTTTATAAATATTCTTAAGCTGTCTTAAACTGCTTAACATTATCTTAGTTATAGGTATAATTTTTTAAATAAGGAAAATAATTCACTTCAATTTTATAATATTTATTCGTAATGCTAATGCAATATTCTTAAAATCAATAAAATTAAAGTAGTCGAGAAAACATCCTAAACAAGAGTAAAAAAGAATATTTTATAAAAAAAAGGAGATTAAGAAGAAAAGATACTAAACCTATAAGGGAATAAAAAATGTTATGTTAAGTGTAAGACTTTGACAACTATAATTAAAATTTGAGGTTATTGATATTTTTGTAAAACTGATTACCCATATTTGCTACATAAAAATTGCTTTAAAATTTATATTTTTTAAAATATCGTTATGACAAAAAAATAATGAAAAACTACATTAAGCACATTTTCTTCAGATATCATCTGCTACCTTTTATCGATAAAGGGATATGCTTCCAACAGGAAGGATTGTAATGTGACGGATGAAGCCCGTAGGACTCAAACTTAGTCCCTGTCAATGCTGTCCTATCGTTCGAATTCATACCTTTAATTAAGTTGGGGGGGGGAATAGCCTGCATATAGACGAGAATAGCATGCAATTTCCACCAAAATCACTATGATTGCATTCCCTGTTTACTTCAAATACTTTTATTTTTTATCCATCAAATAAAGTAAAATTTTTAAGACATGAATATCTTTGTCAAAATACATATCGTCGCCATATTTTATAAGTGAAATCTGAGCGATGATTAAGTGAGGAGTGATACGTCTCGGATAAGAATTACACTAGAGGGCCGTATTTATCAAAGGAAATAATTTATTTGTGGTATTTATATTGTTCAAAGTCACTAATTTAGAAGATAGACTCATTTGCAAATATATAGCATCCTTTATTTTTATGAATAATGGCTGTTTAATATTTATAAAAGTAGAGAAAAAAATTTTGAATTTAAAAATGTTTGAATTGTTGCTAAAAGTCTACTTTACTGTCAGAATATCTAAAGAATTAGAACACTTATTTAAATATAATTTTTTTCCTTAAAAAATTCTTGATATTTCGTTCTGCATACCTTTTTTATATCATAAATCTATTACCTTTTTATAACATTTATTTCCTCAATATTTTATTATATTTTTCTTTGAAACACAAACACACAGTTTTTTTGGTATAGTATAGATTATAAAGTTTTGTTTCTTGAATATTTCCTTTCTTTCATTTTTTTCTTTACAGTTTAAGTTTATTTGATCTCACTACAAAAAATTATATACTGAATATTTTCAGATAAATTCTTATAAATAAATCTATTAACATAATTAAAACTGCAGCATAATTGTTATTAGAAATAAAGCTGTTTTTCCACGATTCACTATCCTGTTTATCAATATGCTTTATTAAAATTATTGCAAATTTTTAGTGCTCATACAAATTAACTAGAAATATTTTATCACTTTTAAATTAAACTTTCTTTTAAATACCAGTATTAATAAATCATATTTTACATAATATTAAATCATATTTTTATAAGTTAGAGCATTAAAGACTGGGACGTACGTAGTTAAATAAATTAATGGATGTAGAAGTTTCTCAAGGAGATATAATATTAAAAAAAAATAGAAATCTTAATTTACGAGTAAATATTGTCTCTTTTTTTAGTATGCAGATTAAGTTTATTGACCATGTTAGCGCTAATTCTTAATTTGTCTTAATCTTCAATTAAGTCAATTCTTACCTTGTTACCAATTTCATTATCAAAGGAATTCTGTCGACCGTAAAAGCTTTTAGAGTTCCATGCTAATTTCATTTCAGTCTCCTAAGATTTTTTAGTATCTGTCTAAAAGAGTTTCACTATAGAAAATGGTATTTCCTAATAGAAGGCTTAAGGGCTACAAACCCAATGTTCTTTGAAAAGAAAATTTATTCAGATTTTTTTTTCTTATTTTCTCACTGACAGAGGCTTAAGTGTTATGGCACTCAACTATTATTGTAATCCTAAAAATTTATTTGGTGATTTAGTAAACATTAAAGGAGTATACTCTCTAGGTATGTTTCCTCTTGTTATTTGCAATTTCGTACGGCGTCGAGTATGGAAATGACTAGAACATAGAATTCCTTTCAGCAAATATATGTCACTTTATGCTTGTTAAACTTCACTCCTGGTTTCAAACCTTTTGACAGTGATATATTTTTTCCCCTTTTATTACTAAAGCATATGTAACTAATATTTTAACTTAAATTATAAATTAGTTAATTTCAATGTTCTTTTTATAATTTAAATTATTGGGTTGTTCTGAAAGTCATTTCGTTTTTATTTGTCAAAATGAAAAGAAATTTTCGTTTAATGAATAAATTATTTATTAAATTATAAAATTGCCATTCTGGTCTAATACCTTTTGCCATATTTTTGGTAGTAACATGATTACACGCTCATAAAAGTTTTGGTCTTTGCTGTAAAAAAAAACTGATCGAGGTGGTTTTTGGCCTCCTCATTTGAAGAAAAAATTTTGCAAATCAGTTCTGGTACTGATGTACTGTTAACACATCTTCTCCACAAATATTGGCTAATTTATTTCTGGCTTGACAGCATTTTTACCTTTTATATAGCAAAAAAGAAAAAAATGACGAAAATGCTGTTTATTGCTCTCCATATTTAAAAGGGCACCATCCAAAAACTACTGCGAAGAATCAGCTGCACTTTTTCACACTCAAGCCTTGCTATATCAGCTCTTAAAACATAAAATGATTTTGCGGTTTAAGTATGAAATTGGGTGCGAAAAATACAATTAAATCCTCTGTCGGGAAAAAACGAAATTACTTTCCGAACAACCTAATATGTTTATATTCATACTGTAAAGAACCACAAGCCTAGTTATTTAGATAGGCTCTTGATGTTATGGGTAAAGAGAAATAACGTCAGTAATTTAAAGGAAATGCTAATGATTCAGAAAAATTGCATTTTGAATTATATATTCCTAATGTATGAAAAGTTTATAATATATTCTTAAACTTACTAAATTTAACACTTTTGTTATTTCGAATCCCGATTGTGATCAGGACCATCTATCTAATTATATGAAACCGTCTTTGTTTTTCAAATATAATAGAGGCTAGTTCGTCTAATTTGATAATCATAATTACAAGGAGTCAGTTCTAGTAACAAATATGCTTACTTCCTTAAATTGTTTATCCTTTTAATAATATATTTTGATGCGATTAAAGAATCTCACGGGATTAACTTGAGGACTTCGAGTACATGCTGTTTTAGACTTTTTTAGAGACCACTTCCGAAAGTTTTATAATGAACCCTATAAAATGAATAATGTGCTAAACTTCAGCATAAAAATTTAACTTGATTGATGCTTTGATGGATGATTGTGATTTGGACAATCGAACTAATAAGATGAATCCTTCTTCTCTATTTCCCTAATGTAATAGAGTTTAATTCATCTGATTTGATGATATGAATCACTAGGGTTAGTTCTGGCAGCAAATGTGATTACTTATTTAAACGTCTATTTCAAATGGGCTTGTTAGTTAGAAAGTAGTTCTTCAGAATAAGAACATATTAAGTCCAGCATAGTTTAGTTATATTGATGCCCCGTTTTCAAAGGAACACAAGGGCTGTTTTAGGTGGGACTCACAATTTTTTAACATGGTCAGATGACAAGGCTGTGCTTGAGCAGGTACCTCACCTCGAAAATTCCACAGCATACTGGCGGGGGGCATTTGACCTCATGCATCAGGCGAGCTTACATGACGGTTCTACTGTGGAATCAGGTTTGGAACCTGAAAACCTCCGATTCTGGGGCTTAGACTCTACCACCAGGTCACCTGTTGCTTCTTTATTGTAGTTTAATTACTGATAAGTAGTTTATTTAAAACAATTATTTAAAATGCCAATATCGCTTTATTAAAATTTTGGTGGAAAGAAAAAACTTCAAATATATCAGTTCAAATGAAATAGGTTTTCTAGGACTCATATAATGAATATTTTTGTCTTCAAAATTCATAGACATAGATGCAATGTTAAAAAAAATAAAATTGAAGTGTTGAACGCCATTTAATATTCAATAAAATTTATCCCGTGGATTATATTGTGCGAGATCTTCATGAAAAGCAGTTTCTTCACTTCAACAGGGATTCATCCGATTGATTAGATTTTACTACTTAGTTAATCATCATATTTTAGAACACTGTATCAAGAATGGCATTTCTATTGAATTAATTCATTTTCAGAATGAGTAATATTCGAAAGTTCTGATGATTATACATTTTGAAAGAATGGTATTGAAATTTTATTTACATTTCATGAATCCTAATGGCGATTATTGATAAATATTTCAATATATAGATAAAACTATGACAGTATAGGTTACAAAATATTTGGAACCCAAACCTATTTTAGAGAAACTAAACATACGAATTACTTGGAATTAGTGCCAATATAAATTCCATTTTCAACTTTATTAAAATCCAATCTAATTTTTCATCATATTTTTTCCATAAATATGTATTTTATATTGTATATTAATGATCCAAAATCAAATTACTTTATTCACAAGACACTTCAAAAATGCTTTCACACACACACATTTTCTCTCTCTCTCACACACACACATTTTCTCTCTCACACACACACATTTTCTCTCTCTCACACACGCACTCTCATATATATATGCATTCTTTCTAAAACACATGCCTTTTCTCTCGCACACAAGCAGTCTCTGACAGGCATGCTTTCTCTCTCACACACTCTTACTTAGAAATTCTCTCACACACATGCACACTTTCGGACACTCTCTCTCACACACATG
>JAPMOQ010035588.1:435854-467015 GCA_026543055.1 Argiope trifasciata
TCTCTCTCACACACATGCACACTTTCGGACACTCTCTCTCACACACAATCATTCATTCGCATGCTCACTTTCAGGCACTCTCTCTCACTCACGCTCTGTCTTTTTATCTCACTCACACTCAAACTCTCTCTCATACATATAGACTCTCTCACACACAGTCTCAATAACACTTTCTCCTACGCGCTCTCTCTCATACGCATACACTCTCAAGCACGTACTCTAATGCACTCTCTTTCTCATATGCATTATCTTTTTGTGCACTCTCTTTCATACAGACACTCTCTAACTATTTCATACATTTTCTCTTACACAAATTCACTCACTCTCTCATGCACTTTCTCTCTCTCTCTCTCACACACACACACATACCAGAAGAAAAAAAATCTCAAGGCCCATTACTTAAATCTATAATCTGAAAATAATGATTTAAAAGTAAGATATTTCGTTTTTTAATTCGCAATATAAAATGTTTTATCAGTGTTTCAGCTTTTACTGCAATATAAAAAACAAACAAAAAGACATTTGAAAAGGCATGATTTGAAAACTAAATTTTTCTGATATATGGCATTTTCTCGGTAATACGAAGATTGAATTTCTTATATTGACTTTAAGAATAAGACCGATCCAATATCAGAACGCATCCCATAAAACTCCGTATATTTATTCATAGAATTTAGAGGGGGAAATGTAGTTAAACTCTATAAAGAATTTTTTTACAGACATCTTCCAAATCAGAAAAGTACTGTCAGCTTCGAACTCAATTTTTCACATAAATATGTAGATAAATGTTTCGTATGACATGAATTATTTTTTTATGAAAGCGTCTCTAATGGCCATTGGGAAAAATAATTTCTCATTGACTTTTAACAAACTCATCCATTCAATAAATTAATATACTTATTTAATCAGTTGAATTATGAAAACATTTGCTGTTATTTATTTGGAAGATATGTATTTTTAAATACTTCAAAGATGTTCCTTGTTACTTTTTAAGCTGAAGTTACATAACCTTCACAAACTGGTACAGAGTATAAGACAAGAATTAAAAATTAAGAAATTTCTTTATTAAATTTTATTTATGAAAAATCGAAACATATTATTTTTACATCACCACTGTGAAATAGCGAATAAGTCTTTTTCTTCCTATTTTTCATTTCTGTTGTATTATTTTGCTGCTGTCATAATGAACGCGGATCAAACATTGAGAATCGGAGAAAGTAGAAATTTATTGCAAGTTTCCTAAAAGTCATAATTTGTATTTAAAAAAAAGGCCAATTTCTGATTAAAAAGAAGACGTTAAAAACAAAATTGAAAAATTTAAAGGGTAATAATTAAAATAATTGAAAATTGAAAGGACATAAGGTAGTGAGGATTCTTCGGTGCTCTATCTTTGAGATGTGTGAATATCCCTTCACCCTCTGTAAAAAGAGTCCGTGCAAGGTGAATGTGCCTCATGAAGTAGCTAAGACGTACTCTTGTCCTAGTTGACTTTGTTGAAAAAATTAAACAAGAGACGATCATTTGATTTAAATCGCTGACAGATAACTGTGAGAGGATTGTAAAGGGCTATAAGTTAATCAACAGTCTTATCCTTCTTTAAAAATTTATTCTTCTGTTTATATAGGCAAAAATCTGTGAATTGTTTTTAAGATTTAAAATATTGATATTGGTTTAAACTTTTTGAAGGCATTCTTTAAAAAAATTATTTCTATCTTGCAATAAAACTTTTAAGTTTACATTTATTGTATTTCAACTTAGTTCAAAATTTTATGTAAATAATAAAACAGCAATAACAACCTTCTATTTTGAATAATTTCTGAAAAGTAAATGAAAATTTATTTATTTGATCCGTAATTTTAATAAAGTAAAATAGTTTTGCAAAATTTAAATTTTTGGATTTTTTGTTAGCAAATCTTACTTTATTTCAACTTATTCAACTATTAAATTCAAATAATTTCCATGTAAATTCTTATACCTATTGTGCTTAATTTCGAATCCATAAACTTCTTAAGTAAGCCGAATCAATGTAATTTAATCTTAAATTTAATTTTGAAAATGATATACTGAGATTTGAATAGTGATGAGAATGCATTAGTTAAGTTAAATGCGACTGTAAAAATATTTTAATACCTTGTACTTTATTACATTTTATTTTTCAGAGGAATTCAGGTAATTTTTAGCATCGAAATTTCTTTGTTTAAAATAGCAGATGTTTCATTTTCATTTGATTCTCTAATCAAATAACTAACACTGGAACAAATATATTTGTAAATATTTAAATCATTTGATATATAAGAAGACAATTTTTTTATGTTGAACTGTATAGTTTTAACATTCATTTTATTTGTCAATGCATTTTTTTTTAATTCAAGACATATTATGAAACAAGTCCATCAAAAGAAACTTTAAAATAAGTATTATTTATATTTGTACGTATGCACTAAATTTAAAATATTTTTATATACATTTTTTCTTTCTGGGCTTCCATGTTTCGAGTCCCTATTCAGGCAAGGTTGTTCTCCAACCTGCGAGGCGTGTGAATGTGCCCCCTTGTAAAAAGGGGTTGAGCAAGTGAATGTGTATGCCATCACATGAGTTAGAAGTCTGACTTCTGCCCTCTGGGTGGTCAAGAGCTTTTACCCTCAGAAGCTACTGCATTCCTTTTCCGTAGAAACACGGATCCGACAGCAGCATCATTATCATAATATATATGTTTTCTGTTAAGGTATCCGACTACGTTCGATGGAAAATTTTTGAAACGTTGGATTTAAAAAAACTATTTAACGCCATGATACTTAGATGTATTTTCAATTATAATATAAAATACTATACACGCAAAAAATATTTGAAAATATATATCATGAAAAATATTAAAAATTTTAGTAAATATTATTGAAATTGAACCAAAATGGTTAACACTCTACACAAAATTGTGATGCAATTTTTCTTTGTACACGTTATAGGATTTAATTATGTATGAAATGAACCAAAATTTAAAATTAATTTTGCGATTCAAAGCCGTTATTATGAAAAAATATACGTACATATGCATTTTTTACTATAAATTCACTATTTAATTTTTCTAAAAACACCTGTAAATGAAAAAGTATTTCAACAACAATAAGACTTTTAGTTCACTGCATCCCTATATTATTTAAAAGACACATTGAAATGTTGATGACAAATTAAAAAAATACCTCTATTAGTTTTTGAGGTATCATGTTAACTGTGGAGAATTTGTATGAAAGTGAAAGACTCGAAGAAATTGAAGAGAAAACCAAATTTTAGCAGAAAAACATGTTTTTCTTTAAATTTCCACTGATGATAGGTTATTTCTGCCTTTTTCTGGAAAAGTAAATTGTTTTGGAAAGAGGAAAGTCTGAACAACAAGAAATAACAATAAAATAAAAATATACCAATGCCTTCGATTGGCAGGGTTTTTAATGTAGTCGGATACCTTCAGGTCATTTTAGTAAATTCTTTGTGTAATCTTGACATATATTAGTCTCTTCACATTAATTAATAAAGATAAACAAGAGTACGATAAATTCAAAACTTACAAATAATAAAATGATATTAATAAGTAGAATAATACTTATACTTTGTACATAGCATTTGTACCTCAAAATACAACACGAGTATAAGTTTACAAACATGAGAACCATCATTGCAGATGCAATTTTTGAGAAGATCATATAATTTCCTTAAGATTCTTTGAAGGCATATAACTATACAGCACTCACATATTGTACATGATATAAATATATTTGCAACATAGTATAATATTTTATAATATACTAGCCACCTTCGTCAACCAGCTGGTTCGCCATGAGTAATGCATTCTAAAATTTTAAATTAAATCACATATTCATTAGCCTTGAAGTATTTCCGGGAATTGATTGGCCTGAAATTAATATTTTCTTTAAGATGATGGACGGAAAGTTTTAAAAGAACACGTTTTCCTAATAATATTCTTTAATTTTATAAATCAGTCAGTTTTAATGATTGATTTAGGAGACTGATTGATGTAACAACTTTTATTTAAAATACTAAAAAAAATGTTTTGCAAAATATGGCTCACAGGGCAAAATATGAAGAAACCTAAAACTCATGATTTATAAATGCATTGTTTGACTCAAGCTACATAAAATGTAATTATTTAATTCATTTAGATCAAATTAATAGTATTAAACAATATATATATGCCTATTAATAATAGTTTACAAATTGGCCATTGAACCGGAATTTGAATGCATATCCTGTATAAATAAAGATAATTTATTGAATTAATGATTTAAATATTGCAAACGATCATAGAATCCTTTGCCTTGCATTTTTAAAAGAAAATATCACATTTTATATTTATTTTATCCAGTCACGTGCTAAAAGTTGCATTTCTTGAGATTTAATTTGCGATGATAGTTTTTTTTTATTTGAACTTCCGTCATTGTTTTCTTTTTTTAATCCAGTCACTTGCTAAAAAACATGGTTAAAATAAAGTTCTTTAAAAATTCGTTAAAAATAGAAGCTTAAATTATACATTAAACACTGATACCATTAGCAAGCTAATTTTTTAATCTTTAAATTGATGCAAAAATCATGCTTGTGCAATAATATTTTCGGAAGTTATAGCGGAGAAACGTCAAAATTTCGCTTAAATTTTAATTAATTCAAATTCTAATTAAAAATTCGAAAAAAGGGCTCCGAGGTGCGCATTCCCTACCTCCAAAGTATACATGTACCAAATTTGGTAACTGTAGGTCGAACGGTCTGGCCTGTAGAGCGTCAACACACACACACACATTGAGCTTTATTATAAGTATAGATTATCTTCCTTAGCACAAAATAGGGGCCACGGTGGCCTGGTGGTAAGGTCTCGGCTTCGGAACCGGAGTTTTTCGGGTTCGAGACTCGATTCCACCGATGATCCATCGTGTGAGGGGGCCTCTTGCACGTTAAATCTGTCAGGCCAAACGTCCTCCCGTTAGTGTGGTGTGGAGAGGGGGGTGCCAGTTCAGGTGTCGTCCTCGTCATCTGATCGTGGTTCAAAATTACGAGGTCCTTTTCAAAATAGCCCTCATGTTGCTTTGAAACTGGACGTTAATATAACTAAACTAAACTAAATTAGCACAAAATTGGAAAATATTGTGTTAAATGTTTCACTACTGTAATTAATAAAAAATATATATATAGAATAGTAACTGAAATTGATTAATAGTCTTATTGGTAACATGAAAATACACAATAAAAAATTGTACATGCAATGCATATGATATTGAAGAATAAGAATATTTTAATTAGAAGGAACCCGAATACTTTTGAATTGAAGGAACAATTAGTCTAAAACAAGGCCTACCAAGCAATAAGGTTGATGTTTCTGAGAAAGTCATGGACACTTAATGATAAGGAGTATATATATATATATATATATATATATATATATATGTGTGTGTGTGTGTGTGTGTGTGTTTCTTCATACAAATAAAATAAAGTCAAAAGTAATTATCATATCGCTGTGATAATCAATACAACCCTTTTTCTTTCTAATATTAAAAAAATTATCTTCTTGTAAAAAGCAAAATGTTACCATAATTTTTTCTTCAATATAAACATTAAAAGAAAATGTCTGACATAATTTTTAATATTCTTTCATTTGAAAATATCTTCCTTATCTTGAATCAATTATACGGATATTATTTTATTCAGCAGGTAGAAAAGCAGAAGTGGTTGATATTTGCCACTTTTATTTTAGAGTTATCTTTCGGTGATGATGTCAAATTCACATTACAATGAAAAGCCGGAGTACGAAAACCCTTGAGATCCTAAGGACTTAAGCCTGACTTCTAAGAGGATGATATTCATACACTGTCTTGCACAACCCTTTTTATTGTGTGGCTCTTTCACTCATTAAATATAGATCATAACCATGCCCAAGCCTGGATTCTAATTACCAGATCGAGGGGAAAATGCCCTACCTCTAGACCAGGCAGAGTTTTCACTTTGTGATGTCCGAAACACTATTCATGAGAAATTAAAATGTAGTGAAATTCGGTAAAAATATATTTGAATTGCCATTCATTTCAACTATGATGTAAAACAATCATAATTAAATGATATTATTTTTATACATAGAAAATTCTGCTTGAAAATAAGAGGGAGGATAAACAATTAGAATTCCAAGAAAGGAACATAGATTTTTTTTAATCTACTGAAATTTTTGTGATTTAAAAATACAATTAATTACTGGCGGTATTTTATGGAGCACATTTTATTCACACTTAGGTATTTTTTGTTAAGCATTTTGTAGGTTAGTATTTAGATTAAGAAGGAAATTATTATTAGGTATTCAAAGAATCTATAATAATTGCATAAGCACATATTTCTATATTAATGCTATTTAATGTTATCTTTGGTATAATATTTGTGGTTTTTTCCTAAAAATGTGTAAAATTATAAGTGTTATATGAATGCTTTGCAAACATCAGATTCAGGAATACGTTTCTTTATGTTCAAAAAATCCTTCCAATAGTCTACATATAAAAATATAATGAATTAAAAGAATTTTTATTTTATATTATTATAATATTTTATATATTTATTATTGTTTCATAACGATGCATAAAACCATGGATTTTATTGAAGTGCTTTGTAAATATCAGCAAAAAGCAAATTGAAGTATACGTTTTTTTAATTCAAAAAAATTATTCAAACAGTATATACATAAGAAATACACATAGAAATTATTGAATTAAATTATTAAATGAACAATCTTTTTAAATGATTTTTTTTTCAAAATTTATAATACATTAATCAGCATTAAACATCGCCATTATATTTATGTTTTTTTGTCAGAGTTTAGAAGCATGTTATTTGAAGATATTCCTAAACTAAAAATATTTTCAAAATTTTTTGAGGAATATTCATAAAACATATGTGCTTCAAAAATATTAATACCCTAACATACATTGAAATATGCAACAGGTAACATTAATAAAGTATTGCAAACATGAAGACAAAATTTAATAAAGATCAGTGTGAAATCTGTAATATATGATTCCAACTCTAAAATTTATGAAGTGCAGAAAGGAGAGTGTTCTCTACCAGAAGAGCAGAAATGAGAGTGTCGATTTCTTGCTTGATGGGGAAAAAACTTCTAGAAATTGGATTTGATTCTGGAATTCCAATAAATCCCAGAATTTCATTTGCGCAGCAAATAAAATAGTGGCATTCTATCAATAAATAAACACAGAATTCCGGAATAAAACGTAGCAGAATGAATATTACATGTTTACTGGCATTGTTCGGTTGAGAAAACTTATCAATAAAATGTAAGAAAGCTGTGCAATAAGACATTTCGAACATATTTATTCTTTTAAAAATGATGAAATTTGCTTGGTCAATTTTGAAAGAAAAAAAAAACCATTTTTGAGCTTTTCTGAGTTTTGAACTCAGAATGTAATTGTAAACATCACCTCATTTTAACATGCATTTCTACCTTTCAATAATATTGTAATTCTCTTCTGTGTACGACGAATGATTTCTGTATATTTAATAACTTAAAAATGCTCAATTTGTTTAACCATTTTTGTGAAATTGAAGGATTCATATTAAAAATTTCGGAATGTAATTGTAAACTTCATCTCGTTTCATATGTTTATTTGTACCTTTGAATAATATTGTAATTTTCCTCTAAATACGATCGTGTTTAATTTGCCATTAAATGTATATTTGAAGGGAGTTAATTTTATGCAATATTTTAATGCTTTATATTTATTTTATCAAATTTATCTAAACCTTTCATGCTTGTTTACTGCTTCTTTCAATGCTACACAAAAGCAGAAATATTTCTAGTTAACAGGTTTTGAAAAGGAAGTTTTCAGCATTCTGTTTCAACAAATTTAATTCGATATGATGTTCCCCAATTTCATTGACTGAATTTTAAAACACCAGTTTTTGATATTAACCATTTGAGAAATTCATTGGGATGCATACATGTCGTAGAGATTAAGCATTTATTAAACTCGTCTTTGTAATTTTGTCCCATCTCGTGCTATTTTGAATTAAATACAAAGAAATCCTTTCAGATATGGATATGAAAAATTAAATTATTTTCCCGTAAATTGCTACCTTCTGTGGTTTGAATAAAATTATTGATCAAAGATGGAGTGCATTTCCTCTTGTTAAAGGCATATATATCAAGGAGTAATCTATTTTGTGAATTCATTAATTAGCGACTTAAATATGTTTTTCAAATCTTTGTTTAATCTTGTTCCATTTTGCTATTTTAAAAATTAATTTTAAAATGTAACTGCATCTGACTTAAAAATTTTGATTGTCACTGCAAGATATTTATTTAATAATATCTGTTAAATAAATTCTGACATTTCTGATGGTACATTATTAAATTCTGATGCTGTATTCAATGATGTTATTAGGAATTTAAT
Source organism: Argiope trifasciata (assembly GCA_026543055.1). Classification (NCBI taxonomy): domain Eukaryota; kingdom Metazoa; phylum Arthropoda; class Arachnida; order Araneae; family Araneidae; genus Argiope; species Argiope trifasciata. The sequence continues at coordinate 444,299 of JAPMOQ010035588.1, forward strand.
TAGGAATTAATAAATTTTTGTATTTTATATGTAATAATTTTTAAAGTCTTTTAAAATGTTTTAATTTTTTTATATTTGGTTTTAAAAAATACGCAGAATAAATTTTGAATATCTAATTTTTTTAAAAAAAATATGAGGCTTTTAATTTTTTATTTTTAGTTAGAATATATTTGAAGCATTTTTAAATAACCTAAAATGTTTTTGCGCCTTCACCATTCACCTTTATTTATAAAATACAGTGGAATAAAATTTATAGTTTTCTTAAAATTAACTACTTAATTTTTATTAGGAATTTAATAAATTTTTGTATTTTATATGTAATAATTTTTAAAGTCTTTTAAAATGTTTTAATTTTTTATTATAAAATGTCGAATTATTTATTAAAGATCAAAAAAGAAAATTGATAAAGTTTATTTAAAAGCTTTTAGCAAAGTAAACATCGGATAAATTATTTTTTTTTTGCATTTTCTATATAAATTAAATTTTTTAATGATACTCAAAGTACGTAATGAAAGATATTATCAACACGTATTTTATAAATATTATTTTTGAGCATAAAATTTAGAAATAATTAGCAATATAATGTGAATTTTCCTGGATATAGAAAATATTATAAATGGAATTTTCACCAAATAATAGGTATTAATAATCTTTCACTAGGAAGGAATATTTTATTAGAACCAATTCATATTTTATGTAATAATTTATATCTAATAAAGAAATTCGTCAGTAAGAAAATTTTGATTCTTAAAATATGTGTTGTTTTTCTATCCATCAGCTATACTTTAAGATAGGCTTTCAGACTATTTTGACAAAAAGAAATGAAAAGAAATAACGAATTAACACTTTTTAAGCTTTATTTATTTTTTATTTATAATATAAATAGTTTTGATTTATTTTTAATCGTAATAATTAATTTTTAGAAAAATTTCAATATACATTTAGAAAATAAATACTAGCATTCATTCCTTATGATTATATATACCAGCGGGTGACCGAGCTCCGCTCGGAGAAAACAGGTATCGAAGCTAATTCGAAGATTTAAATTTTCAATTGTGATTTATCAAAACAATACATGCCATAAGAAAATTTGTGAAACCATTGGTGAAAAGATAACCGGTTAAAGTGCACCATTGTAAACTATTCTAAACAAAGTTAGAGTTTGGAAAGGGAACTATTCTATACAAAGGTAAAGTAAAGGTAAAGATTGAAGTGTGTTGAAGTTCAATATTTTTGACAAATTTATTTAGAAAAACCAAACATATATACATACATAAGAAACATATTATAAACCTATAACAGCATAAACATAAAACTTTATTAGTTCGCCATATTGGCTATAGATGGCAGCACGTTACCGCTTGAAAATTTAAGTAGCCATTATGGCGAACTAATAAAGTTTGAAAATATCCTATCTGTAACTCCGAACTGCTCGACCGTAGCGCTTCAAAACCGGCGCCAATCGATTCCTCGTGGCCAAAAACCCCAGACCCCCAAGTTTACCGGAGTTTATTAATTCTGGGGCGATTTTCGACTTGGCAACCACTCCTCGTATTATAGTATTAGATAAAATTGCTTTTTAGTGCTATAACTTTCATATAACGGACAAATAGTTTTCAGATAATAGTAAAATGTCCTTTAATAATAAAAATAAATTAAAATTCGATGAATGGATTACCGATTGAAGCAATTTTTCCTTTTTAGATTCCATATAATTGGTATTTCTGAACAAATTAATTCAGAAATTAAAGCGCAATATGCTTCAAAGTGATACAAAGTTATTTCAACTACTTAAGAAAGTAAACAATTTTCTACTTCGAAATTTCGAACCTAATTAATGTCAGCCGTATTCTTTTAAGTATTGTTTAAAGTCCATTTCTTCTTTCTAAAAACGATTAAAGCATAAAGGATTTCGGAAAAAGGTCTTTGATATCATGAAACATTTACTTCGATGGAAAATGGTTGTTTTCTTTTTAAAAGCACTTTGATCTCCTTTAAGCATTAAATAAGCTCCTTTTAAAGTTGTTATTTCGATTTCGTAAGTTAACTGTCTATTGATAATTTTTAACTATCATTATGGAAGTTAAATAATAAGTGTTTTGTACTTTATAAGTTACAAGTAAAAAAAAAAATCTTATATTTCGCTTAAGAATTTGTGATTTTGAAATTTCGCTATGTTAACACAAATTACTTTTGATAAATATGATAAATGCTGGATGTTACATTTCAATAAAAGAAAATCTTTTTAATAAAAAATGATGCTCTTTGAATTGTGAATAATTGAAAATATTTGAATTAAAACGAAATCGATCTAATTAATTTTATATAGTTTGATCTCTTTTATAGGTCCGTTGTATTTTTGTACCTCGACAATTTTTCATTGTTAATAGATTCTCCTTTATTTGATTAAAGAATTTTATAACATATATTTAATAAATTCTACTTTATCCAATATTTTTCCAACTTCGTGGGTTTTGTAAGAATTGTTGGCATTCAATCCAAACAGATTGTTTTTGCCAAATAGTTGTTTTGCAAAACCAGAGAAGAAATAATTTTTTCTTTCCCTAAAAGAATTTCGCAAAGAATCAATATTTCAAAAAAAAAAAAAAAATTGAGACCCAATTTTGTTCATATTTGAAAGTAAAATTCAAAGTAGTTACAATGTGACTATTTTAACTACAAATTCCAACCATGCTTGATAAATTGCTATGTAAAATTATTTAAAAGTTGTCTAACATGTATCAATATCAGCAATTATTTTCTTGTTTGAACCAAAAAAAAAAAAAAAAAGACTTCTTTCAGATCCGAGCATAATTACAAATACTTTATGCTACGTTTGAAAACCGTCATTAAGATACATAAGATATATCTGAAAGTTCAGTAGAATTGGAACAGAAACGCTGAGTTATCAAGTAGAAAATAATAATAGTTTATTTAAGACAAATTTACTATTTATTTAATCACTGAAACAATTCTTTGTTGGAATGTTTATTATATTTCATAATATTTTTGGGCAAAATACTATTGCAAAATTCATGGTTGAAAGGGTCGATGATTTGGCCTAGGAATAGTGCGTATTCGTCGTGATGTAAGCACCTGGAGTTCGAGTCCTGTTTCGGGCATGGTTCCTTTCCACTTTATGTTCTACCTGTGAGGCGTGCAAAGGAGTCGTTCTGCAGAAAAGAGTTGTAAAAGTGAATGTGTGGGGGATCTTCTTATGAGCAAGAAGTCAAAATTTTGCCCTAGCGTACTAAGGGGCCACTGTCTTCACACTCGGCATTAATCGCTGAATATTCGCCAGTTGGAGAGTAAAGCGCAATAAGTAACAATAACATCTATGAAAATAACAACATATTTAATAAAATAACTTAAAGCAGCAAATATATAACGACACTTTCTTCCACAAGAAAAACAAGAAACAGATAAAAGCTGATATGTTCTAAAAAACAACACTCGTTCCGCAATCAACACTTAGAAGAGAGAGTTTATTTAAATTAGCTCTCTCTCTATTTTATAAGATATAGTATTTTGTAAGAGAATCTTCTATCAGAGATAATACCAAAATTGTTATATTCTCCAGAATCTTTAATTTTGTGTCCGAAATATGGTGTGATTGAGATGGTATTGATTCTGTCATAGAGAGGGCATTTAAATATGTTTGAGCATCTTTCTTTCTTACTACAAGTCACGAAATGAAAGAGTACTACAGATTTGTTGTTGTATGAAAAATTATCTCTTCAGAAGTTTTGTTATTTATTGGGTACACACTATTCAATTCCACTGATGCGCAAATTTTAGAGTCAAGCAGAAACTTTTCATTAAATTCTTTTCAAGTGATATGACATTAGGTTGAACAAATATATATTTTTTCATAGCAAACAAAGGGAGTAAACAGAAAAAAAAAACAGAAAAAAATTTTTTAGAAACTAGTTAAATTTTACATCGCACCGATAGATAAAATAAAAAAAAATGAATAGGTCTGAATAGAAAGAAATGAAACATGTGAATATATTAAGTAAGTAAACATCATTTCAATGAAATAAAAAATTAGGTGTTTTCATAACTTTTGAATACCTAGAAGTCAAATATTATGATCCATATGTACGAGAAGTTTATATTAATATGTTCCCACCCTCAAACTTAAAATCTACATTTGCATGGTTAAAATACAATTACTCGAGGGTATATTTTCCATAAATAGTTTTGAAGTTTAAACTTAGGTTGATATCGAATCTGGCAATATAAATAAACACCATCAAAGACAATAAGAAAAAGAGAATCGATAAGTAAAAACTTGGCGGAAGAATGATCGAAACAAATAAATTAAAATTAAAATAAAAAGCATTCTGTTCAATACAATCAAAAGTGCGTTTATGGCTATGTATTATGATTATTTTTTTATCGAAGTTTGGATATTTATGGCTGATTTTCTGGATGTCAAATAGAAAGAAACAATTTCAAAATGTTCCTCCTTTATAATCATTAAATGAAGAGAACTCTATATTAAATCAAATTCTATGATTTTTAAGTTCTCGAAAGTAATCGGTAATAAACTTGGATTTCCATTAAGGAAATAAAAGTTTTTGGTTCCAACAATTTTTTTCTTTCGCAAAACCATATGGGAGAAAATGTGTATCATCTGTAAACCAAAAAGCAGCCACCATCAAATACACCCTGTTCAATTACTTTGAGCATAGTCTTAGCAATGTTCCTCTCTTTTGCTGCACAACTTGAATATATATGGGTTAGTGAGTCTGAATTTTGAATTCAAACATGTGAAGACTGTTTCTCAGTATTTTGCGCGTGCTGGCATGCTTTAAATCAGACTCAGCAAATTTTTATCGAACGAATTTCAGTAGATATTTTGGAGAATTCCAGAAAACTGGGGCAGCATTTGCGTGTTTAGTTATAGTTTGTCTGCTGCCAATAATCTCAGATCATCAGCTAGACTGCATCCTTTGGAATTCGTAGAAATGCTTGCAAATCGTTTTAACATCAAGGCCTTTTGGAACATTATATGTGTCAGGAAACTGCGGCTTCTTGCTATAGGATTATATTCTAACCCAAGATATACCAGATTCAGAAATTATGTTGTTCATAGGAATACATTAGTTTGCAATTTCTTGTGTAGGCACGATAACCTTTTTCCACAAATATCAGCAAGAACTGATAGTTCTAGTTCGGTGACAATTTTTTCGGAGCAACCGCCTTTAGATTAAATGACTGATAATTTATATGGCTTTTGGTGGAATGTCAAGAAATAGATAGAATCTTGATAAAGATTGGGGGAAATTTAATGAGATTTTGCACGCAGCAAAGCTTGGAATTGGTCAAAAAATTGGATAGTAACTAATGAAGCAATTCTATTGTTTCTCATTGGTGATGAGGATGTGGGGGTGTGTTGCCGATAACTAATATAACTAATTCCCAAACACTTCCATAGAACTTTTTAGAGCTTTTACATTAATCATACAACGTGTTTCATTTATTTGTTGATAGTTTCTTTTCTTTTACATTTTGAAATTATAGTGCTCTTTGTTGGGCACTTTGTGTATCTATCCACGCATGTTATCGTAACGAGTTGAAATAATCCACATTTTTCCCGCATGATAATTTTAATTTTAATTTTTTTATATCGTATTCAAGAAAAATTTTCTTGAATTGATAAATAATCCTCAGTGATAAATGTTTGTCCTCAAAAAGTGATTACATTTTGCATTTCTAACTACAAATAAGGGGAAAAAGTGTAAATTTTATTCATTAATAAATTTTCATTCAATGGATTAAATTTAGTTTTATGTCAATTGAAAAATGAAGAATTTGAAATTTCTATTTAGTCCTCTAAAAGCGTTTAAATATTTTATTTTTATTTCAAACAAGTAAGCCTAATAATTCTGAATACGAATTCACTCTTCAATAAGCATTTAAATGTTGCATTTTTAATATTATAAACGTAAGGAGGATCATTCAAAATTTTTATTCACTGCATGGGTTTTATAAAAAAAAAAATTCAGTTTTATAAAAAAAAATATATAAAATTAAATTCAGTGTATAAATACATAAAATAAATAACTTAAGTAAGAAAAAAGGCCAATTTTCTTTACACTTTGGAGATAAAATCCACCATTCCTGAAAAACAAACTTTAGTATCATACAAGTATAGAAATGATAATTTTTAGAAAATTTATTTGCCTTTTATTACTCGAGCAGTACTTTTATTATTATTAAGATAATTAATTACACTTAAAAATAGTTAATAATGTTTCGTTTGCATAATTTCCTGTTTTGTTGAAGGGGAAATTTCTTGATACTGATTGATCAAATAAGAGAGTAGAGTAACAAACAACCCCTTTAATTACAGTCTTTAATATGTATACAAAAACAACTTGATCTAATTTAGGTAAATATTATTTACAAAACTGGCACAACAATTGATAAATAATTTAGAATATATTAGTAATAATTTAGAAAAAATATATAAGTAATAATTTAGAAAAAAATCCTTAACAGTTTGTAAGCTCAAATGGCTATGTCATGGGAGTTGCTCCAGAAATCCACCGATATTTATCGAGGGACCTACCACACAGACTCGAATCACACGGAGTTCCTCAGAAATTCAAGAACATCTTCTTCGAACACTGACGTCCATCCAAACTTTTCTTTCCACGCCTCTCTCTTCTCGCCTTTTTTGTCTCTCAAAAAATACCGCATTTTACTTCAACCAGATCTCCACCTCTGATTTTATCATTGGTGAATTTGAGTTCCTTATCATCCAATAGTCGAGCAGCAAAGATTCTTCAATGGCTCCCAGCCGATCATGCGACTGTCTGTCAAGGATTCCTCATTGTACTGTACCCTTTTCAAACCCATGTTAGTTATATTCATTCTCAGCGAGCATCAGTTAATGTCTACTTGACTTCAACATTTTATTTCAACGGCTGAAGGTGGTTGATCGTTTCAAAAAGATGTAAACAATTCCTTCATAATGGAAGAAAAGTTTAACAAAGGGATGTTTTCCCCTTCTTTCACCGTTTAAGATATGATGAACCTTTTTGAAACGACGAAAAACAAAAATGTGGTCCTTTATCTGGATACTACAAATGACCAAGCACAAAGTTGATGAACCCCTTATGACGATCCGTTAGTACATAGCGATGTGTGGAGAAACGGGTGTCGTTACATCTCTCCGGAATGCCAAAGAGGGAAAAGGGAAACACTACAATAGTGACTACTACAGTTTTTCCAAAATCTTGTAATTTATTTTTTATATTACTTTTTCATTCATATAATTTATTTTATAAGAGCGGTTTAAAAACGGAGAATGTATTCAAAGTTTTGATCGCTAAAAAAAATCTTAATTTATTGATAAATTAATAAATTTTATATATTTCTCTCTCTCTCTGTTCTTTCTATTTCTAGAAATTTTTGGGTTATTTAAATATATCCAGAGAAAATTATTTTAAAGTTTCAAAAGAGTGGTAACTTGTCGTGATATTTAAATACAGCCAGTTATCAGCCTTAATAAAGATTCTAGGCACAGAGATTCCTTTTACAAGTATAAACAGATTTCCTTTCAATAATAGAAACAGTAGAATCTCAATAATTACAGAATGCCTTCAGGTAGATACACGTGCACTGCTGTTTGAAATGAACTTAATTAGAGTAAGCCAAATCAAAATCTACAATTACAAAATTGAAATACGATTGCTTGAGGATTGTTTCTAATAACCTGTTCTGATTATTAAAATTACCTTTTCCACAGCACAAGTCAAGTCCGACAATAAAAATAAGTGTTGATCTGGAGAAGAGAGACGAGAAAACCTGTCAGGATATTTGTCAAAACAAATGGGTTCAAATAATTAAAATAAAAGCCTGATGTTATTTGGATTTGGGAGTGCTTTTATATATTTTCAATTAATTTGAATGGAAATTGTAGTACTTTTTTATTTTTAATAGAAAATATTTTTTTTTATTTTTAATTTTGCTTAATTGTATAGGCTGATGAATTTCTCCAACATTAAGAGAATGTTTTGAAGAAGAAATTGAAATTCCACAGATGGTAGTTTGGAATTAATTTTATGTTCCTGCAAGGCCTTTTGGTAGGAAAATGTTCTGCGTGATTTCTTTGACCAAATTCTTTCAAATTTATTTACTTTGTTATTAAGAGAGGAAATAATAATAAATAATTAGATTGTTATAAAATCTTGATAAGTTCATAAAGCCGTAGCCCTTGCTTAATTCTCTGACTGCGTAAATTTTCAAAATCAATATTTAGATGTGATGTTTTCAATTAAGGTCAAATATTTTTCAAACAATGCCAGCTGATACTAGTATTTTACTATACTAGTATAGGTAATATAGATAAACTAGTATAGATACTATATTTTACACGATAATAATATGACGTAATAAAACATGTATACGTAAAAATAATGTAAATGTAGTCAGATGCTACTAGTATTTTGTAATCGTAAAAATAAACTGCGAAAATTGCTAGATGCAGTAGAAAATTGTTTGATTGTTAACACACGAAAGTCACGAGGTAGGCAGCTGTAGGGTTGAATGCGTTGTATTCTTATTATTTTGATGCAGTTAAAAATCCTTAAATTCCAATATCATACTTACTACCAAATGTATTAAAATTAAACCCTCATCGAAATAAATAGCATCTCTTTATTGAACTTCAAAAATCGCTTTTATTCTATAAAATGCTCCAATGTTGTTTTAGCACATTATAGAAACAGTAAACAAAAAATAAGTCATTTTTGCATTCCTGTAACGATTTTCTTAGATATATAGAGTGCTGAGTTATCGAATTATAAACTTATATTTTTTTCCAAATACGAGTATTTGTTTTCCGTCTCCATGATTTCTTATCAAGTCACCATCTTCAATATTATTATTATTTTATATTATTTTCAATCTTATTATTATTTTATATTATTTTTCAATATTATTATTATTTTATATTATTTTTCAATATTATTATTTATTTTACTACAACTTAATAAATTAATCATAAGTAGTTAATAATAAGAGTGTGAGTTAGTTCTACTATTGTGCTTACTATTCAATATTATATTAAAACAAAGTAACATATATTATAATATTTTTCATTTATACCAGACCGCCCAAAAATGAGTGACGGACTTTAAATATCAGTAATAATACTTATAAAAAGTCGAAATGTGATTGAAATATATTGGTCTTACTTTTACGAAACAAGGGAATTTTATTAAAAGTAACATATAATTGTTTATTTTTGTCACCATCTTCACACTGACTTTTAAATTTAAATTTTTTCAACGACACCTATTGATGTAAATGTTAACTTATATACATTTTTAATTTGGTGAAGATAAAAATCTATGATTTCCTTAGCATATGGTTTCCATTTCAAGTTGAAAGTTTAATAACTGACAGAATTTACAGTCTTTCATTTATTATTATTATCTTTTATTGAAGCATTTATAAAATCCTGGTGCACCACTAAGTATCACACGGGACTTACAGAAGTAAGTATTCAACACATAATGAAAGAAAATAAGAAAATTTAACAGTTATGAAGGATTAATAGAAAAATAAAATAAAATAAGAAAATTTAATAGATATCAGGAATAAATTTACAAAAAATTCCAAGAGCACTTCTGGTGGAAACAATTTCTTCATTCCAAAACTCTACTATGTTTTCTCTCGTAATCTTCCTGTAAAAGGATTTAGGAATGTTATCAGCAATGTCAATTTTCCCCTCAGAGACAGCCTTTGCGAATCATTTGGCCAGCTGATTTTCATAAATGCCATGAACAAATGCAAAAACTATCGATAGATTTTTATTTTAAAGGCTTTTAATTTGCTTTTGGATTTCGACGATTATGTAGTTAGATGAAGAAATAGACTTTAGAGAATCCAAGGATGAAAGAGAATCGCTATAAATGAGATAATCAGAGGTTACACTATTTTGTTCTGTGATACATTTGATGGCGAAGTTCAAACATAAAATTTCAGCTATAAACACTGCGCGTTCGTCACGAATTCTGAATTGAAAGTGCTCAGATTCAACATCACTTCTTAAAACAAAGCCAACTACATCAATTTTATTGCTATCAGTATGGAAAATAAAAGGGAAAACATGCTTGGCTTTGTTACTAAATTGAATTATTTCGATAGTGATTCTCGCTGAGGGAGAAAAGATGGAGGCAGAATATAATCATAAACAGAGATGGACGAAGCAGAGAGAATTTTTTCTATAGGTAATATTATGAAGAATAGCAATATCGATTGGAGGGAAGCTAGAAATTGCATAAACTGACTCAACTTGTGGTACGATATCCGCAAACGATCCGCAAAAGTATCCTTCTTCGCAGATATTTAATCTTGCTCTTAAGCACCGCAACCCAAACTCTAGAACCATACATAATGAAAGGTTTGATTCCCTGTTTATAAATGGAGGAATGCATGTTAAATTTTATAACGAACGTGTTGCGTACAATCCGATTTAATCCATGCTGTTATTTGTCACATTTCTCTGATACGTTAGTTGCTTCCAATGATTCCATCATAATCAAGTTCCATTTACAATCAAGAAGAACCCCAAAATATTTCATTTGTTTAATCATAGTCATGGGAGCTCTGTAGGGATATAGATGAAATGCATCATAGCAAACATTTCGTTTTTCAATAGTCATGACTTTGGTTTTATCATTTTTTCAAGTCCAATTAAAGTCCAATTTAAAATCTTTTAACCATTCGGAAGCGAATTTCAAAGTTTTCTGTGCGTGTAGGAAAGTCACTGGAAAATCTCTACATTGAAAACAAACTGGGATGCTATCAGCAAAAGCTATGATGACACAGAAGACCAGACTTTTAAGTTTAGAGAGGAGATAATTGTTAATAATATTCCAAAAAATAGACCCAAATACAGATTCTTGAGAGCAACCCCTTTCAACACAATGGAATGCAAAGGTTGATCCCAGTTGAATTTTGGCCATTCTATCATTTAAAAAGTCAGAAATAAGTAAGAAGATGTTAATCGAAATGTCTATCTTTTTAAGGAGATTCAGAATGCAAGGTCACCATGCAATGCCAAAAGCAACTTTTATATCAAGAGAAACCCAAGATTGAGTATAGATGTTTCTTTTTACTTCTCTGAACAATCTCATTCAAACGTAAAAAAACGTCTTTAGTCTTTTTTGAGGGGAGAAATTATACTGATCACTAGAAAGGAAGTCTCCACGGCCCAGATACCAGCAAATGCTGTTAACAAAAAATTTCTCCATTTAACAAGAGCCGGAAGTAAGTTTATACATCTAAGATATCCAAATGAGCAATCCTAAATTCATTTGTTTTGAGGATGAGAATCACTTGGAAAAGTTCCCAAACACGTGGAAAATTATCTACATCTAGACAAGCATTAAAAAGTTTATGAAGAAAAGAAGGGAATACTGAGTGAAAATTTTAATAACCTCATTAGAAATAGAGTCCAGACCAGGTGATTTATTTGGCTTGAGCATCGAGACGACTGGATTTTCCTCTCAGGAAAATGAGGAGTAATAAGGTAAGGATAAGCAATTTTTGGAAAGTATTACTAGAAGGAAGCGATTTTTATGGTATTCTTATGCTGAAGAAAATTCTTTCTTCAAAATAATTTTGTCATGTTTGTTTAACATACATTTAAAAATATAATGACAACAAACTGCACACAAGAAAGGCAGCTTCTTAACTTAACAACAACTTAAAAACACTTCTCTTTATAGTATGCTTGCAAAAAAAAATATTGAATTTAAAAAAATAATTTACGTGATGTATGCTGGTTTTTCAATCGACATTTGTATTCCTGCTGTATTCATTCTAATCATACGATTCTTCAAGAGAAGCAAGAAAGTCTAAATCGAACACAAGTTTAGAAAACATCTTGTTTTTCAGTCCTTATTTTGAAGTTCCGACCTTTTCTTGAGTATTGTTGACTACTAAGAACTATTTCTTTGGGAAACTTTTTTTTTTTGGTAAATTGAAGCATGCACTTTTTAAAATCTAGTCACGTGATATTCTTTGCTTGTGGATCTTGCTTTTTTACCCATTCTCAATTGCCTTTAAATAAAGGCCTGAGAGGGTAATTTTAAAAGGAGAGCTCATATTTATTTTATTCTTAATTTTGAAGTAAATAATAGATATAATTTCTCTTTTTTTGTGACTATTAGATGAATGCAGATTCGGGAAAACTAAAAACTGAAATTATGTTCTATTATGCATGATTTAAAATAAATTTATTACGTTTGGGGGGGGATGCTTGCGATTTCAAGAGTACATCTTTTTGTCATAATATTCCCCAAATAGCGTTAAGTAATCTATTTATAGTTAAAATAATTTGTAAAAAAAAATCATATATTTTTATTACACCGTCCATTACGCTTACTTGATGAGCTTATAAATACGCCAACAGCAAAGTATTTTGGAGATATTTCTAAATAAACTTGATACGTGTCGGATGTTATACGATATATCTCGGAAGTATCTGTAATATGAAATAACCTTATTACTCATTTCCCAAGTTTCAACCACAGAACCATGTCACAATTTTTTTTATATGATCACGTATGATTTCCATATTGTTACGAAACTGTAAATTTGCTTCTTCGCACGAATAAAATTATTGTAAGAAAGACTATTTTACAATCAGCCTCATGGGTGCTGATCAGATACCTCGTCACTGATATTAAAATTTGGCGACAAAATGGATGATACTGGAAAGTTGTTGAAATTTTACAATACATCCAACTGAGATATTCTCAGATTCACCCTGAATGATTTGGAAACTTCTAGCCCCATCTATCAGAAATTACAAAAAGCTTGCGTTCTGAAACTGCGAGTAGTCGTAAATAGAATGGTATGGAAAATAGTAGTCAGAGTAGCCGGAAGGAACGAGTCTGAGATGACAATGATGCAACGGCAGTCAAGCTAGTAATGAACTGTACTGTATACCATAATGTTAATTGTGGAAGCAGCATCGAGTCCTGTGTAGTAATTCTTGTGGTAATGAGCCGGTTATGAAGCTAAAGGGAAGATACAGTGAAAATGTCTCAGCCATCTGGAGAGACCATAGATCGGAATTCCAATGACACCCTCTCCTTCTGAATCCTGTATAACCGCTTTCTGTGCTTCGATCGATTACTACTTGTGAGCTATTGTTTTTTTTTGTGGTTATTAGAGGATAAATGTAATTAAATCAAAGACATTCAAGATATCACAGAAAGAATGGAAGGAAATGGTGAGAATTAAGTGGAGGAAGAAAAGGTCGAATATCGAATAGAGACCGGTGTCAGCGAAAAGGATCTTAGCAATTCGAAAGGATGAGCCGAAGTTTGATAAGAAGATGCACGAACAGGTAGGCAGTCAAATAATTATAGAGCTGAAACGATTTTCTTCATATAAGTCGCCTGAAATTAATTGGACGTACAGGTGTTTCGGGATGAAAAAGATGAACTCTCTTTGGATGAGTCTGTTAGTGGGATCCTCACTCGATGCCTATGGAGATAGAGTTAATGAGCATTGAATGGAATGAATTCGTTCCAGAGGTAGACAGGACAATCTCTTTGCAAGTCTCCTTACAAAGTACTACGGTTGAAGACTACATGGCTGGAATAACTTATTCTTCCTTGCACACTCCCTCAGTGTGTTAGGAGTGCCATGCAATTAGGGGGCGAGGATATGTGCATATCCATGGTTATGTACATATCCATGGGAAATAAATAATGCTAGAAACATCGATAATTTTCACAATCCATCGAATAGGAACTGATATATGTCCAGATATTCCCTAATTGGTCTAGAAGCTTCCAGCCCCATCTCCAGGGAATTATAAAAAGCCTGCATTCTGAAGCTGCGAGTCATCGTGAATAGAATGATATGGTTAGTCGCAGTCGCAGGTAAGTAGCACGAACGAAGCAACGGCGGAATCAAGCTAGGGCTGAACTGAGCTGTCTATCTTGTTGTCTATATGGGAAGCAGCATCGAGTCCTATGCAGTCAGTCTCGTGATAGTGAGTAAGTTGTGCAGCTAATGTGAAGAGACAGTGGGAAGTGTTTCAATCATTCGGAGAGACAGTAGAGCGAAGCTCCGATGATACCCTCTTCTGCTAAATCCCATCTGGCAGCTTTGTGTGCTAAACTCTATTACTCTTGTTATCGACTTAAATTTCGACTTCTGTTTGTGGGCCACTGTTGTTTTTGTGGCGTTTTGCGCGTTCGTCTCGGATCAAAATAACTGGCGTTTTTGTGTTGTCATGCCTTCGTGTAAATAAACGCTGTCATTATTTTCAACTGAGGTCAACTGATTGTGTTTTCACTTAATACACCAAAAACTAAACGAACCCAACGGTGAAAATTCGTATTAATCTATATCATTTGTTCATAACAACTCTTCATTTTTCACATTATTTCAATGTGTATAGAAGAGATCAGAAACATCTTCATGCAGTTATCAATATTTTGATGGATTCTTTTAGGATTCTAAACATAAATATGTATGTTTAATATAATCTGAAACAAATGTGCATAGTGAAAACCACAAAATATATGCTTATTTAAAATTTTTGCTACAAATTGATTATCAACACTTGGAATTATAATAGCAGATTTCAATAATTTAGTTTTTAAGACAAATTTGAATGTTTTGTATTATCTAAAACAAATATATAAGTAGTGAAGATAATAAATTGTATGCAATAGTAAAATCGATGAAGTATAATAATAAAAATGTCGTTTTCTCAATAAAAAACACTTAAAGATGCTCATTTGGTGTTAAAACTCTCTTCGTAGAAAATAAATTGGTATAAAACATTTTCCTCAAAATTAATAAATAATCTATTTAGAGATTTATTGAAAATGGTCAATTCTGCTAAGGGAATCCCATCATTTGAAGAACTATAATTGCATTAATGCGCTTAAGTAATTGAGATAACAATGATTTCACCTCTAAGGGGCAGAAATGATCACATAAGGGATTTTAGACAAATTGGTGTTAAGTAATTGTCCTTCCCATAAGTTTCAAGTATATCCAATTGGGCAATGAATTACTGAATCTATTGGTTATTCCATTTATATGCTATATTCGAAATCAAACTGTTTATCCACCATAGACTGTTTGAACGGTTTATGCTTTAGTATGCATCGATAAGTAATCCAGTTCCTCCTACAACTGCGAATAGGCTATGCATATAATTATGCCACTGCGTCTAAACAAATATCTTTTCATTCCAGGAAACGTTGCAGAATATAATTTTGGGTATACTTAACTAAATTAGTATCCTGTAATGAATCTATGATAATGCTGTTTTAAACCTCACCATTCAGAAACGTGATCAGATGACAATGACGACATGTAAATGTTCACTCAACTCAACTCTCTAATAAAGAGTGAAAGGTTTTAGATAAAGAGAATATATTTAAAGTGTACTAGGTATTATATGGCAAGAATTTTAGCAGGGAAGAGTTTTGAATATTTTTGATCTGAAATCAAGTCTATTACTATTCTATCTATAGTTTATTATACAAGTTATAATAATATTATCGCTCATTTTAAATATTTCTGATTGGTGACTGTAAGAAAAGATTTTGATAGCTTTATATCTTAAACTTAACTTAGATGCCTGAACATTTTTTAATAAAAAAAATTCTGAATGATTGACAACATTTAATTGCCTATTAGTTTATTTGTTTATAATTTATGCCAAAATAATCTCTGTACTTCTAGTATATTGCATATTCTGGTCTGAAGTGGCGCTACCACTTTTCGCTTGTTAGATGAAACACGCATTAACTTATACTAAAACATGATTTGTCCTGTTTTTTGAGAGTGAAAGAAGGGAATTAACTATCAGCTCTGATTATTCAAGTTGGAAGTCGCTAACACGAAAATGTCCAACTTATTTTATTGAATGTTTCCGATTGAAGATTCGGTTTATCGAATAATCTGCAATATATACGGGCCTGATTCAAATTAAATTTGCCTCAGTCAAAGGCCTTCAAGTCTGTGTGGTATTACATAATAGGGAATACGGTGATGGGTTTTATTGTATAATTCAATTTTATTCAAAACAGCAGTGATATGTAATCAATAGAGCATCAATACTTGCTATTTAAACTGTAGTAAGTCAATCTGAATTCCACATGATTGCAATTGAAAGAAAAAAAATGAGTTTTCAACCGACCATTTAAAGAAGTACGTATTTGGATTTTTTATATATGTTTTCAAACTTTATAATAGAACATAATATGCTCCATTCTTATTCAAATGTAGGAAATAAAAAATTTTCTGGTAGAAAAAGACAACGCATCATTTATTATAAAAAATCGTCATTTTATCCAACTATTAATAAACTATTTATTCAAACGTAGTTAATAAGTTTGTATAGAAATTTCCGGGGGTGAAGTTCATATGTAGATTTTAATAGAAATAAACAAACGTTATTGTTCTGCAGAGCGTCTACCCCAGTGATGGGGAAACTACGGCCCGCGGAAAGGTTTAATCCGGCCCGTTTAAGAGTGCCGTCGTGAGAATGTTCTTGAGTGTGAGAATGAATGTAGAATTTTCCAAGAATACAATCTTTAAAATTCTCTATATCAAACAATAAGATTAAAAAATACGAAATTAATTTGAGAAAACTATCTTCAGAATTTGAAAGGAGATTTCAGGACTTTAGAAAAATGGAACCAGAGTTTAGCATTTTTGCGACCCCATTCAATGTTAATTACGAAGAAGTTGATGCAAAATTTCAACTTGAGTTAATAGAACTGAACTGTAACACTCTCCTGAAACAAACTTTTCATACAGTGACATTACTAGAATTTTATAAAAATTTAATTCCAGATAATTTCCCAAATCTAATTACTCATGCAATGAAGATAATGACAATGTTCGGCTTATCTTATATATGCGAACAAATCTTTTCAGCAATGAAGCTTAGGAAAACTTCTTTAAGAAACAGAATTACAGATGAGCACCTTTCATCAGTTTTAAGAATTTTTGCTTCACAAATGGAACCGAACTATGATGAAATTTTGATAAAACAGTCTCAATTTCATTTTTCTCATGCACCAGTAATGACAGCAGAAAATAAAGTGATAATACTTCATATCAAGAACTACACTAAATTCATTTTATATTTTGTGCTCATAATTTTCTTACCTTTTGCTTTTTTACTATTAAAATAATAAGTGTATGTAATAATATACATATGTATATGTTTATAGAACATATAAATTTTTTAAAGATTAAGCATTATTCTTTGGCCCGCTATGATCGTCTAGTTATTACAAATGGCCCGTCTTAAAAAAAGTTTCTCCACCACTGGTCTACCCTATCAGAACTAATGAATGTTTCACATTCCGAAATATGATAATACAGAGACGATATGAGGAAAGAAATATTAATTCCTATTTTCACTATTTGAGAACTTTCAAAAGTGTAACTAGGTCATGGTAAATTAAAAATAAATATAATTGGAATTCTTTTTATGAAGTTCAATCCGCAATCATATCTAATGAAACACAAATTTACAAGTTATCAGAATATTATAGTTGTAGCAGAAGTGAGTGCTTAAAGAATTTTTCCTTCAGTTAGCAAAACAATTTGCTTCATTAAGTTCCTATTGCAATGATTAGAAACTATTTTAAAGAAGAAGAAAAGAAGTAAAAATATCAATAACGATATGAATAGAAGTTATTCCAGCAATTATTTTTAATTACTTTACAATAGTATTAAAATGGCTTTCAAGATTTGGATTTCTTGATACAAAAGTTATTTAAAATAATTAGAAATTTGCTTTAAAGTCAAAATATATTCTGCTAATAATAAGAACAGCTTCTAGCACAGGAAATTTTGTAATCAATACACGTCAAAAATATTAAAAAATTAAACCCATAAATAATTTTTAAAAACATCTGATTAAATCTTAACTTTATAAGATAATTAAGTCAATCACATGGTAATTTCTACAGACTGCAGAAAGGAAGAAAATGTTTCATGAAAAGCAATAAATTATAAATCGCTTAATGGGATTCTCAAAAGTCTCGAATGATTGAAATATTTTTTAAAGAGATGCGTGAGTAATAATGGTGTCTACAAAATTGCTTTCAAAATGCCAGACTCATAAAAAGTTTCGAAAATATTGGAAGAGGAATCAAAATGATTACCTATAGAGTAAATCAAAGATTTTTTTGGAGTTTGACAAATGATTTAAGTATAATAACTGTGTATAATTGATTGTATTTTTAATATGTACTCACATATGTGTATAAGAATTAAATATGTATTAAAAATATTTTGTAGTTTTCATTTCCATTTCAGTTCTAAAATTTTTGCTCTAAAATATATTAAGATGCTTAAAAATCTTATTAAGATAAAATGGTGATTTTCTCACTCTCACAGAATAAATGATTTAAAAATGCTGAAATCACATAGAATCTATATTTTAAAGAATATTTCATAAAAAGGTCTTTCAATTCTGAGTGAATGTTTTGTGCTAAACATATGTAATTTATCATTTTTTTAAATTTCTAATTAGATTCTTTCTTATAGTTTCGAGAGAAAAATATTGTTTCGAATGAAAAGGAATGGGCAATTTTCTAGCTACTCAACACAGGTACAACTATGCGATTTAACGACATGAAGATTGATATACGGGATTTTTCCATTTAAAACCTAACCATATGATGAGGTCACCTTTTCAGTCAGAACACCATAATTTAAAATTGAAGGCTATAGCAACTTGAGATTGTTTTAATCACAGAGATCAATTTGTTGCCTTACAAGGCCAGATATTTACTGGTGGAATGCCCTGCCCATACATGACTAACTTTTGAATTACAAGAAATAGAATAGCCGTTTTAAAGGGGCACATTAGAGTTGAAATGAATGGACGTGGTTAATAGCACATTAGAAATTGTGAAATGAATTTTAAAACTTTTCAGGATTTTCATGTGAGATATTCAATACATAATTCAAAAATATTACATTAAAAGCCAGTACTGAGATAAATAATTTACAACGCTGTAAAAAAAGATTATAATTATTAAAGTTGAGCATATTAAATGTTTTCTGATTTACTTTGGGAATTAAACAAATGTCTTTGGTGGACACGAATCCAAATCCTGAACAGAATTAAAAAATTCAATACAAAATCTTATTCAATACAAAAACATTATCTTTCCCGTCGATAAAATATCAAAAAATAAACATTATCATCTTTTGCTTCATCTGTTTAAATTAGAAAAGAAACGTTATATTCTGTTTTTTTTACTTAAATTTATTGTTATATAAAGAAACCCCTGAAGAAAATTTTAATCCAGTTTTTGTTTAATATACTTAATTCCACAGCAGATAAATGCAGATTGTAAAAAAATTCTGAAAAGCAGAAACTACACTATTTTCCTTATAAATGTATATGCACATATATTCATGATAACATCATTTGATTTCGAGACAAATCTTACAGACAATCTTCACTAGATACCTCTTCTTGAGCTTTTGTTCATTTAATTTCCATTTATTAATTTATGGAACACCTGCTCATAGCCCGATAAGAGAATAAAAAATTAATTGCATTCCGTAATATCGAAATACTAATGTTACATTTTCTGAAGTAAATAATCAACGAAATTTGTTTTTTTTAATTAATCATTTGAAACATCTGCAAGAAGTTATGCCCCTTACATAATAGTGGTGAATATTCAAATTTCTATGGTTTAGAAGAGAAATTCATTATGGACAAGCTTTTACCATTATATTGCTGAAAAAGAAATCCATTTGAAGGAAATGAATTAGTTTTCTAAGATATTACCTGACATAAATTAATATTCTTTATTAAAACTATAAAATGTCGATTAAACTTATGGAAATCATAGAAATGTTGGAAACTGTATTGTAAAATTAATTTCACTAAATATTTCAGGAAATTAGACAGAATTATTACTTCGTTTGAAAGATCAAAATTAAAAATTTAATCAAGATACATCCATGATATTGCAAAAATAGAATTCTTTTTTACAGGCCTCTAACTTTTAACAGATATTAAGCCTGTTTCGGATAGGATTCAGGATTTTTTTGCTTTTTGTATAATATTAGTTTGATTAAAAATATTTTTAACTCCTCTGAAATATGTAATGATTAAAAGCTCTGTCATTTCTTATATATGCAAAATAAAATTAATTCAGGCACGTTATAAATTTATATGAATATATTTAAAAGTCTGTTGGAGACATGCGTACATTCGCAGAAGAGACTTCTACCTAATTTAATGGCCTTCAGAATCCATTTTGATAAATTTCTACACAATTTTACATAAAACATAAATTGAATCGGAAGTAAATACTTTTTTAATATCAATGAAATGAAAATTCAGTAATAATTAATATCTATGCACATTTTGAGTCCTTTCATCTGTACACATCGCATAAATGTTTATTATTCAAAGTGATTACTTCCTTTAATCTTAATCAATATTTGTTAAGATATTTTATTTAAACAGTTAAAAAAATGATAGATTATTTTTTAAAGGGATTTCACATATATATAGTTCGAATCAATTACACTATATAAGAGAGATCAAAAATATTTTTGTCTTTCAACGGCAAATAGTTAAAATTTATGTTAATAATTAAAAGTTTTCTCCTAATGGCACACTGTTTTACTATGTTATACATTTAATATTTTGTTTTTCATTTTTCTTCTCTTTCTGACGTTTTTAAAAATCCAATTTTCGATAGGCTTTGAGAAAATACTTATGACATGAGAGAGTGCACTCCAATTTTAATATTATAATGGTAACAAAAGCATGTGGAAATCAACAACGAGGAAGGTTAAAGGAAAAAAGTAACAGTTATATTTATTTCGATTGTTTTAAATTTTGTGTTGATAATTTTTTATTATATCCATGTTTTTGTTGGAAATAGTAGCGCTAAAATATTTATGCATTTTTTAAGATGACAATTCGGTTTTATCTAATCTGATGATAGTATGAATCCACGATTTATTCTTCTAATATTCATTCAGTATTCTAATATCCATTCATTCTTCTAACAATTTCAATTATGAAAAGAGCGAAAATATTCTATTTTTTATTTTCATTGAATATGCAGCAGAAGCATAAAGAACGTTGTAATAAAGAATAAATAAAAAATGATAGAAGACACAATTAAGAACTAGATTCGTAGCATAACGAATTTATAAATATACATTATTCCACAGCAGTATTTTTTATATTCCATGAATTCTTATACAATATCGAGAATACATTAATAAAAGTGAGGAGATGGTTTTAGATTCCTGCATTGCATGAAAATAAAAGAAAAAGAAAATTTACTCACTGGAGGAAGTGTAAGAAACAAATCATGTTAAATGTAATAGAATATATTCGTTCTTGTGCGACGTGTGCTTTTGGTTTCATCTCTTAATGAGAACTCCTCATTAAGAAAGCCTTCATTTCTGTCTATGAATGCTATGACAGATATACTATCAAGATTTCTTTAATTGGCACATAATTTGGATTTCCGTGACTATCAGAAAATAATCTGTAATTGGTTTTTTAATGAGTGGTTTGCTTTAATTGTAAGTGCATTAATCAGAAACAAATGAATCTTCATTAAGCGGGGAAATTGCGTGTCTTCTTAAACACTGTAAAAACATCTTAGTAGAATGGTAGAAACTATTTTCCAAAGTTTAAGCGTATCCTTTCGTGAGTATTTGATTATGTATGTAAATATATTTTCGGTATTTTTTTTTCATTAGCTTCCTTTTAAATGTATCGTCTTACTACCTTGCTTTTGTACATATATCCGTTATTCATTTAATTTCTATGCATTTATTTCAGGATTACTTGATTATCTTTCTTTATTATTAGAGATTAAATTTATTTCTTGTTAGATATTTCAACTAAGGAGTATTCATTATCAAAGTTCTTTAGAAAAAACATAATTTCTAATTTCTGGCAAATTGTGTAGCTGAGTTTAGATTTTTAGTTATTGATTTATTTAAAATTAAAAAAGAAGTTACGCATGCATTTGACTGAAATATTAATTGAAATTCCACAGAGCTTTAACAGAGTACAGTTGGATTGACGTTTAGATATTTTTCCAACATTATTTTTTGTTGTTTCAAGTTTGTAAGGAGCTCCATAGTTTTTTTTAATGCGCTTTATCTTCACTTTTTAAGTTTTCATGTATCAGCGTTACATTTAATCTACATAACAATACTTTGGATAAATTTCATTTTGAGTAATTTTGGATTTATAGAATTGAATTATCGCATGACTGAGTATAAACTGATGATAAATTCTAGCTTTTAAATTATGCATTAAAGGTTATTCAAACTCTAATTTTTTATTAATGTATATCTTATATAAAAGAAATAAAAGCGAATTTATGCAATGACGCAAAAGAAAAATAAAGCAAGTTCTTATTAAAAAGTCTACAATTATATATAGTACATTTTTATATAATTAATAGCAATGAGGAGTTTTAGTAGTAAAATTTCTTTAAATTTGCAAATTTTAAACTTTTTAGAAGAGTTATATCAGTAAAATTGGATTGATTGGGATATATTCTGCTCCTTATAAAACTTTAAAATCCTTATATAAAGTTTTGGAATCAGTCTTCAATTATTTAGATTTTTTGATAATGCTTTTTATATTTATTTAAACAGTTTTAGTATAAAAGTATTTATGGCA
>JAPMOQ010035588.1:467025-507001 GCA_026543055.1 Argiope trifasciata
ACCTCGATCAGTTTTTTTTTACAGCAAAGACCAAAACTTTTATGAGCATGTAATCATGTTACTAAGAAAAATATGGCAAAAGGTATTAGACCAGAATGGCAATTTTATAATTTAATTAATAATTTATTCATTAAACGAAAATTTCTTTTCATTTTGACAAAAAAATACGAAATGACTTTCCGAACAACCCATTAATATTAGATGACCTATTTATTATTTTCATGTAAAGGTGAACTCCAATATTTTTTCCGTTTGTTGAAACAATGACAACAGCAAGATTTATTCAAATACAGACTGACAAGTAAACACAATGTTAAAATTAAATTTTCATTTAAAATATTTTATTTAAATATGAATAAAAAAGTTCAAGTGCGAGTCAAGTTATCATATAGTATAAAATTTGATGCTATTGAGGAAAATATTATAATGGAGTTTGAATTTGTTGTCAGTCGTCAAACGAGCGTCAGTCACCGCCAACCGTATCGAAACAACAATAATGGAGCAAAATTGAGAACTCGTGATTTGAATCTACATTTTAAGTTGCTTTTACAAATAGCCAGACATAAATGTTTATAGATATAACTGCATACTATAAATCTATTTTCCTCATTTTTATTCCAATGAAAATATATTCATTGTTACAAATCTGTAATGTTACTTCCCAACACAGTTAGTTCCATTATTATAGACTGCTTTACAGTGAGCTCTTTTGGATGCTGATCGGAAGCCGAATCAGTGATCTAGGAGCATGGCATCAAACTTGACGACTTTGGCGTCAAAGCAGATGATACTAAAATCTTCTGAATTCGGTGAAAGATCTAACAGAAATAGAGACACGCCTGATCGTTCTAGGACTTTCTGTGCCCTACTCAGGTCGAAAGGCTCATGCCGAAATCAGTCATGTACTATCATGTATTGAATCGTGAAAAGAGTGAACGGTGAAGAGTTGGATAAGTCCAACGAAAAACAAGTGCTGTTTGGACCTCAATCGATTGCTGAATTCATGTATGTAGCCCTCGTGTTGCTCTAAACGGAACGTTAATATAACTAAACTAAACTAAAAATTCATGTATGTACCGATTATGTTGTTTATTGTAGAATCAGCATTGAGGCGTGTGTGGAGTCACCAGTTTTGTAGTAGTGGATCGGCAAGTGGATACAACTAAAGTGTGGAAACAGTGAGGAGTTGTAGGCTTTTGGATGGATTTGTGGATTTTTTTTTTTGCTGCAAGTCCCAATTCTGGCCATACTGCGCCAACCTCATGGTATATATTCAAAAATACTTTGCAAATAAAATTATGTGAAACATGAAATTGTATTAAAATATGTTTAATATAATAGTGTATATATTAAAATAAAAATAGAAAGATGTAAAAGTTACAAATATATTTTAGTTCATATATTTTTGATAAAATGATAAAATTCAACAGCTGTTAAAAACTTAAATACATTTTGATGAGGATGTTTGCCTAACAGCACTCGTATATCTAAAGAAGAACAATTAAAATAGAGCTTGCGATGAAAGCCATAATCGGGGCATTGAATCAAAATATGAATAACAGTTAAAGTTACTGAGCAACTTCAACAAATAGGAGCTCTTTCCCCTAGTAAAAGATATCTGTGAGTTAGGCGGGTGTGACCTATGCGGAGTCTAGTCAATTTGACGTGTTTTTGGAGAGACCGTAGAGTGAAGCTAAGAAGATTCCCTCATCTTTATGAAATCTTGCTGGCAGCTTGTAGGCTGTGGTGGTTGTTTTTACCACCAATTACTACTTGTAAGCTACTGTTTGTTGTAGTGTGTTACCTGAGTTCATTTCGGCTGCATATTTGCCGTCTGTGTACTCGTGTATTTTGTTATTAAAAGTTGTCGTTCATTACTATAGGACTGTTTCTTCATCGACTGACAAATCTGAAAGAACCCAGAAGATTCCGCATTAATATGGTTTGTATCTCATATTATAATTCTTGAAAATTCAATACTATTCACTACAGAATACTATGTAAACAATAATTAAATAGATTATTTAAACCGGGTAGATTAAGATCCTAAGGCAGTTTTTTGGATTTAGATAAAAACATCTTTTTGTTAACAATCATGCACTTTTGAATTAATTAAAATCGATCATTTGAAGAATTAGCTAATTATGAAAGAATAAATAATAATATGAGCTTTGTTCAAATTCTTGAGTTATATTTGTCTTCGAATTTATAATCCTTTCTGCCCCAAATGAACACGATACTTTATCTAACATTTAGACCTCTGTGTATATTTCTGATATATACCATGACTCAAAGCAGTCTCAAGTGAAGTTTCTCCATTAACCTTCATTAAACACATTTAGAGTTGAAAGCCAAGCGACTTGACCAAATTCAGGAGACTTTGATGTTAGATCATACAGATATATTTGTCCATTACCATTTAAAACAGTCTATACATGCATCCTAGTAATCATGAAGTTAAGCTCTTTATCCTCAATAAGCCAATTGGCGTGCGCAGAACAATTAATTAACTCCAAACTCTGTAACGGTTATCATTACGAAAGCGGCTTCGAACACGAAAATGCTGTTTATTTCCAAGTATTAAATATTTCTCACTAGCTGTGGAATAGTTTTGATGACATTTGCATTAAACATAGATATTTGAAAGTATAAGTAAAATGACAAAGCTTTTAGTGTCTTAATTGTAAAATTTAGATTATTTGTCATATTTCCCTAATATTCTTTTCCTGATATTACTGAAACTTCAATCGTCCTGTAGATTTTGGTAACCAGATTTAAATTCTCATGAAGATTTCATTTATTCTACAGAATGTAATTGTTTGGGAAATTAAATTTCATAATTTAGGATACATATCATGCAATTTTGAAACTTTTTAAAACCATTCCGAGCAATGTTATTAATAAATTTGAATTGTGCAAAATCCCTCATTGTAAAACTTATTATTAACAAACTCTGTAATAACCCATTATTATTACACTCTATAGCAGAAATCAAAATGTGATTAAATGACAACACTTAAATTATAATAATTCCAATCTAGCTAATTTCTTATTGCTGCCACTAGATGAAATGAATTGAGTTCCTAGCCATATTAAATTACAATGAAAATTTTTCTTTTAACTGAGGACACAAAATCTTTACATAACGTAGCACAATTAGAGAAAAAAATGAATATGAAAGGGATCTACATTTTCTTTCACCAAAAATCAGTGTAGAGCTACTCCTTCTTTAATCCAGAAAAATAAAGCATATTCTGTCAATTATTTTATGAAAACTCATGGAATTTAAATATGTTCAGTTTTACAAACATATGCATATTTATTCATAATTTTATTATCTAGCAACTTAATTTAATCCTTGAGGAATTTCTAAGACAATATCTGGAAATCAGATGCTTACTTAAAGGAAAAGAAGCCTTTTCTGGTACTAGAGAGTTAAATCTTTGCATAATCTAGAAAAACCTTAATTTTTCCTCATTTAATTAGTTTTTATCAATCATTTAATAGAATGTATGATATTCTTCATACACTGTTAAAACTTAACGGCTATCAAGTTACTGAATATTGATATGGATAGTATTTATTATTATTACTTTATTGATGCAAATTTTGATAGAATCTTCAGAAATAATTAAAAAAGTTTTGAAATGTTACTTTTTTGAGATAAATAGTTTATAAACTTCAGATTTTTCATGCACATTTTACCAATATTAAACATTTTATTATTTTAAAAACCATGAGTATAAAAATGCACTGCTATTTGGTCCATATATTAGATGTTTTTAAAACACTCACCTCCCTTTCTTCACAGAAGTATTTAAGACAATATTTCTTTTTTACAATATTTCACTTCAACAATGTAATAAAACCTCTTAAACAAAATTTCAAAAATTAAAGTGTCTAAATAAAATGAAGAATTAAATAGTTGTTTTAACCGTTCAAAATAAATATTTTTATATTTCTTAGTTATAGGTATCCCCATAAGGGTTCGATGTTATTTGTAATAATATTTCCATATATTGTTTCATATATATACACATAACATTGCTAATCATTCGCTAATCTCTGCGGTTAAAAATTAACCATACGTATGTGTGTATATTAGATGCACATTGACCTTTGAAATGATATGTTGTTTGACCTTGGGACATTCATATTTAGGAGGGTAGGAGTGTCCATTTTGTAACAACTCTTTTTAAAAAAATTTCAACCGGTATTTATTCAAATTTAAATTTTGAATTTTCTCAAGATAATTTTTTCAAAAAAAAAAAGCTCAAAAAGAATTTTACAGAGTTTTTAAAATATTTAAAAATTGATTTTTATTCAAGCTATTATGTTATTCGTTAATTTTAACATTAACGAATAACATAATATAACGAATAACATAACTAAAATCTGTCGATGCTAATAAGTTTCCATTCATAAAGTTATTCAGTTTTATTAATTAGATTTAACTAAATAAATTAATTTGTAAAAATCAATGATTTGTTGATTTGTATAAGAAAGTAGAGTGAAAATAAATAATTCTTTGATTGTTTTTATATTAGGAAAAAAAGTATAAACTGATAGATTTTTCTGAATATTTGATGGAAAATATATATGCACGCTCATGCAAACACACATTTAATTTCTATTATTTAAGCAATGTTATCGTCAGAGTTATGTGTAAGCACATTATTATTAAACTTTAGCTTTAAGAAGAGTTAATATGATACATTAACATGATGATCGAAGGATTTAAAAAACATGTAAAGCAAAACAGTTATTTTCTTTATAAATTAAAAAAAAAGAAAATACAAAATATTTAAACAAAAAATTAAAATGCACAGCTGATGCAGCTATTTATCATTATATTTTCTTTGATCTTAATGATGAATTATAAAAACAATAGTAATAGTCATTTAAGCATTCAAGCAGAACCAGCATTCCTTTTAAATTCTATTAAATTTAGAGAAAAGAGAGAAACTTTACATTTTTTTTTCTAAAAATGTTTTTTTCTATCTTACAAGAATAACTTCGATATATTTATCAGAAATCCAGAAAAAAATATTTCAATTAAATTAATTTAAACATATTCACTGAAAACACCACGATCCACAACATTAGCACATTTATAAGCCATTGTTGCCTATTTATCAAGCCGTGGATCTTGAAGCGAAATATTTATAATTCGATTTCTTCACTAGATTAACTCAGTACTTGAGCTTGTTCACTTTAAGTTTTACAGATGACTAATTTGGGAGTTTGGAAATGTTATATTAGTTGAAACAGTGCATCCGGTCAAAATCCTCGTTTCAACCTGGAAATAGCTTTAAATTTGTTCCATTAGTGGTTATAAAGTAACTAAATTAAACACGTTTAGATACAGTTAATCTATTTGTCGCTCATATATTAATCAGTGAGTTATTCAATAAGGAAAAGAATTATTGATTCCTTAGAGGTATTTCATGAATATTGGCTTTTAATTTTTAAAATTTGGAAAACATACTTAATAATTGCAAGAAAGTGCTTTTTAGATCTGAGTAACTGAAAAACGGTTAAAAAGGAATTTTTGCAATATTATCTGAACTACGAAAAGAAACATTTCGTTTAAATTTCATAAAATATACAATTATTATTTATATATAATTGAAATATTTTTAAATCTTTTTCATTGATAAAATTCAGTAGTTTCGGTTCTTTGAGATTCAAATGCATTATTTATTTGATGATTTTTTATATACTAAGATAATTATTTGGATGAGCTTGGGCACAATTCTAGGAAGTTGTCGATTACTTTATCAGTACAATAATCTAGGTGAGGCTGGTCAGTTGTTTCGTCATTATTAAAGCATATAACAAACCAGTTATGGTCTAATTACAAAATTTATATTGATAGTTTTCACAAAATGGCTATTTCTTTACTCGTACTATAAGGTGGTAAAAATTAAGTTTTGAGGTGTTGACGATTTTTTATATTGCTTTTTTATATTATACTTATTTTATGCTGCTATTCTTTGTACTAGTATTTTATAATATCCCATTGAATCGTTTCTTACATAAATCCAAACCGATGCTATGTTATATTTGATAATGATCTATTCTTTATTAAATAAAAAATTGTTAAATATTAAAATTTTAAGTGATTTTGGACTTTTTGAAATTTTATCAATAAATTTCTGGAAAACGTTTTACGATTATCGAAGTTCGTTTATTCACAAATAAATCCCCTTTCTATAAAAGAAAGATAGTAACTTAACAGCCATATTATAAACTTTTTTTAATAAAAAGAGGATAAAATTTTAATTTCTAGTTGAAATAACCAAAATTTAAGGGGAAATAGAACGGAAAAGCAGTTTATAGAATCATACTTTGCATTATCTCAATACGCTTCAACATAAATAAAACAAATCGAAAGAAAGCATTATATTTAAAAACAGTGCCCACTATTTGTATCTTTATGTCTTTGAACATGATAAATAACTTTAAGAAAAAAAGGCATATTTTATGACATGGATACATGAATTGTAATTGCAAATTTTTTAATAAATTTATTATTTTTTCCTTAAAAATTCAATTTAGAACTAGCCCTTAACTGGGGTGGTGAAATATTTGAACATAATTGGGTAGGTGTGGTCTGCGAGACCGCATTATCTTTACACTTAAATAAAATTTTCTATAGAATATATCAGTATGAAAATTGGCGAATATATTCTGCAGATATTTTTCTTGATACATAAATATGTTTTAGAAATTATTTATTAATTATTACAAAATATTTATCGTTGAAGAAAGCAATTGCGTTGGAAAATGCATTTAAAAAAAATTCAAATTGCATGTTACAGCAAACGATATTCTTGAAAAAATATATAACTTTTTACTTTTAAATCATATTTATTTTTCCAGAGTAGAACGGTAAACTGCAAACCATATAATGGAAAATTCAACAATAATACAGGGTGTCCCAAATTAAAGTTACCCTATTCAGAGCTACACACTGCCGTAAGTATTCATCCGAAAATTCTGAAATTTTGGATACGCCTTAATAAAGGGACGGGAAAGATACTTTGCTAGAAAAAATTCAGTTCTAAATGTCGCCAATAGAGGGCGTATTCATGTAAAAGTGATAGATCCCGAACCGTCGCCAATAACCCAATGTGCATCTCTAGTGTGAAGTTAATTCCACCAACCAACTAACCAAACATTTAAAACTACACCGTATGCAAATGTTGTAACGTCACTTAATAGCTAACCAGTATAAGTGAACAAAGGGAATGCATTCTTTGAAAACTTCATGCGAGTGTATTCGTGATTCAAAATTACTTTAAGTTTGCAAGCTCACGCTTTATTAGTGAAACTGTTTTATCAAAACCACGATTCAGCACGAGAAGTCTTAAGGAGATTTTGGACTTTGAAGGATCTTCGAACAGGTCCATGACGTCTCAAGGATTAAAGAAAATGATTTCGAAATTCGAAGAAACAGGATCTCTGCTTGTTCGTCCTGGAAGAGGAAGAAAATCCGTTCCTTCCGAAGCCGTTGAGGAGGTTGTACTACAAGTGGAAGAGTACGAAATATCAAAATTCATGGCTAGCAGTAGTGTTCGGCATGTCGTAACAATGTTGGATAGGCCACGTTCCACTGTGCGTAGGATCCTCAGGAATATCCTATGATATTATCCATACAAAATCTCACTTTTTCACCACTCACTTCAATCTGCATCCACAAGGTTTTAACGCATGATTAACGTTCTCATTGCAGTTTTTAGCCGCTGTGAGGTTGGCTCTGAATGGTCTTGGAACATTTTGTGGTCCCACGAAGCTCATTTCCATTTAGTTGGTTAGGTGAATACGAACAACTACCGAATTTGGATTGCAGAACATCCCGTCTCTACTATAGATGTTCCGATACATTCATCGAACGTAACGGTATGGTATGGATTTAATGCTTCTTTTATTCTGGAGCCGTACTTCTTCGAGGAACAAACTCCATCAGGTGCATTGATATGCACTATCACGAAAGAGCGATATGCATCGATTTTGGAGAATGCAGTTGTTCCGGCTCTACAATCACGACAATGTCTTGACCGAACGCTTTTTATGTAGGATGGTGCGACTCCACACACTGCAAATTGTGTAAAAAATATTCTGAAAACACATTTTACAGAAGAAAGAGTAAAAAGCCGCCACTTCAATAATGCTTGGCCTTCCAGATTCCCACACCTTAAGCCATGCGGTTTTCGGCTCTGGGGATATTTGAAATATGTGGTTGGCCGTTACTACCCAAGAACATTGTCTGATCTTAAAGCCAGTGTTTGCCTCCAAGTGTTAAATATTTCAACACAGACACTACGCTCTAATGTTGAACATGTCACTTTTAGATTTCATAGGGTAGCTGACAATGATGGCCGATATATATCTAAAAGGGCTTGGATTAATTCCAAGCTAATGTGTAATTCTTATAATAAAATAGTTGGTAACATGCCCTCCCAAGCATTTGGAACTATTTTTTAGCACAATGTTTTCCCCATCTTTTTATTAAGGTGTACGCGAAATTTCAGAATTTTCGGATGAATAGTTACTGAAGTATGTAGCTCTGAACAGGGTAACTTTTATTTGGGACACCCTGTACGAAAAAAATGACAATGAGTAAAATTGTCCCTTTTTTTTATCGGCTTGTTTGACTTTCATAGCACGGTTTTCTTGAGCAGTTTTAACATATAGGTTAAAAACTAGTATAAAAATCAACCCATAAATTCTCTACATATATTTCTCTTGGTATATTAATATATTTTATAAATTTTTCAGAATGCATTATCATTAGAAAAATTAATTATGTGTGAACATATACATCAGATTCATTTGAATGCCAGCTTTCATCGAAAAACTCTTCTGTACAATTATCCGTATCACTAAAATGAATTTCTGCTTCATTTAAGTCTTCCCGCTAGTGTGGCGTGGTGTGGAGAGGGGAGTGCAGGTTCAGGTGTCGTCCTCGTCACCTGACCATTTTTCAAAATGACGAGGTCCGTCCCAAAATAGCCCTCGTGTTGCTTTAAAACAGGACGTTAATATAACTAACTAAACTGCTTCATTTAAGAGTGTCCGAAGTACTACTTCATAATAGGATAAGTAATTTGGATTATATTTCGAGGCCTAAGGTTTAGCACTATCTGCTAAAACCTTGCTTATTTCTGTGATACTAAGAGGGATATGCGGTCTTAGAGACTGCGTTTAAAGAAATAACTGAATTATTTTTAAAAGCATCTACTGAAACTGGTTGAAAAAGTGCACGTATTTTGAAGGTCATAAAACAGAAAGCTACAGAGCCAATCCTTTCATTTCATCTAAAAATAGATTATGGGTAACTAAATTTCCATCACCAGCAGTCTCATAGACCGCACGTCCCCATTTAAGGGTTAAACTAAAGCATTACATTTCGTTTAATAAAAATAAAATTAATAATCTCTGAAAATAAAATAAAATTAAATTGACAATCAATGACGTTTAACAGCAATCTTTCAGTCTAGGGATGAATTGATTAGAAATATTTGTTCCAAAAAATTTCAGACTTTAAGTTCGAAATTTAAAAAAATAACCTTTCTTTCTTTATCATGGTCTGTCTTCTTTTTTTGTTTATATCGCATATATTGTAAACTTTACAAAATTTTAAAATGTAGGTTAAAAGATAAATGATTTAAAGTTTTGAGATGCCCATATCTATCATAGGTATTTATCTGTCCTTTTTCACCAATCCCGATTGATAACAAAATTTTGGCAAATCTTATAAAGCTTTTCTTAATATCTGTACAGGAGCTTATGTATAATACTGAAAGAGATGAATCTTGTCATTTGTAGAAGCGTTAAGCTAGGATATCATACTCATGAAACTTGGGCAATTTACATTATATCTGGAAGAAAGTAAAGGAAAAACAGAAACAGCTGAGTTTTCTAATCTCGTCTAGACTTTACAAGCTATACCTATTTATCACCTTGTATTAGAAAGAGAAGTAGAGCGTCAAAAACATAATCTCATGCTCTGATGAAAAAGCAAATAACATGATACCAATTTTCGAGTAAATCTCTCTTCTGGGCTTTCTACCATATGTATACAAAGAACAATATCAGTGCAATCGGAAAAACTATGTATTGATCCAATCAAAGAATTCGCCTTTTTACTAACACCTTCCCCTTTGTTACATTGTTTCTTTCCATTTAGTTTCTGATTTTCTGACTACGTGAGGCTGAGATTTTTGGACATGTATATCTTGGAATCCTTTTTTCTTAGATTGCGTTTCGTCTTATTGAAAGTGGAATTCAAATACGGAGAACTCTTAAGATTTTATTGCTAAAAATAAAAGCTCAATTTGAAGAAAAGAAATTAGTTCAAAATATAAATGGTTTAAAAGTGTCACTAATATTTAATTTTGATAAATATGTAAATCATATAATTAAGGGAAAATTTCTTAGAATAAATAATGGTTTTTGTTTTATATTTTATTGTACCCATCCTTTCACATGAAAAACAGCAAATGGAATTGTTACGAATTTGTAATGTTACTTGCTAGCGCAGTCTGAAAAAACTTACTTTTACAGAGAGCTTTAATGGCACAGAGTCAATGACATCCCGTCTAAATGAAAAATTTGTCGAAGAATTTGATGACATTAGAGACAAATTTGATGATTCTAGAAATTACAAGAATCTTGCAAAGAGTATAAGTCATCGTTCTAAAAGATTCTTTACATTGTTTTTAAGAGAATAAACAACTAGTAGAAAAGTCGAGGACTAGCAAGTAATGATCCAGTTGAGTGAGATAGACGTGCCAAAAGATGTGGATTGCCGAGCAAAGTTTTTATCTTAAAAGTTCTCTCTAAACGCTTTATATTTTTAACATAATTTTATTAGCACACAAATTCACACTAATAATGATTTAAGAAATGGCCCAAAAAAATCTAAGAAAGATTTTGAAATGAAAATAAATTATGAAGTGCATATATATATATATATATATATATATATGCACTTCATT
The DNA here is from genome assembly GCA_026543055.1 of Argiope trifasciata. Classification (NCBI taxonomy): domain Eukaryota; kingdom Metazoa; phylum Arthropoda; class Arachnida; order Araneae; family Araneidae; genus Argiope; species Argiope trifasciata. The sequence goes on from JAPMOQ010035588.1 coordinate 478,032, forward strand.
AAATTACGATATTTTCATTAAATTACGATTGAATTTTGTTATATTTATAAATGAAATATTTTTGAATCAATAGTAAAATTTTTGCGTCAATTCATTATGGATGTTAATTGAAACCTACATTGCAACTTTCAGGCAATTACCTCCAAAAAGTTTTGAATTATCGTGTTAACGGTAAGAGAGTTTCTGTAAAGTGAAGCTTTGTATAAATTATATTTTAAGATTTCTTTTAATTGAAAAATATGACTTCTATGAAAAATATGAATTTGAATCTAATAATTCAATCTCAAGAAGATCAAAATATACGCACATGCTCTTTTTTGTTACGCAACAAATATTTATTTCAAAAGTCTCAAACTATTAGAGAATATTCGAGGAGAACAGCAACTTTTCATCTAGTTAAATAAGGTATTTAAACATATGATTAATAAATGAATAAATATTAATGAATATTAATATTAATGAATTTAAACGGGCTATAATCCAGGCAATGTTTCTTTACTTTGGAAAGAATGTCCTATATAAATTCGAATTTAAAATTAAAAATGCATCAAAATATAACGAGATTTCATATTTTTAGAATATGTGTTATCCTTTCATGGTTAATATCTCTTTTATTATTTATTTGAACTTTGGACATCAAAATTCATTTCAGTCCTCTAACTTTTTTACTTAGCATTACTATTTCTTTAAATTATCATGTAAATGTACTGTAGTAGAAAGTACTGTGGATTTCAAGATTTTAATGAGTCTCCAAGCTTCAAGTCACATTTAGAAAATAGCATTTTTGGAATTCTGCTAGCTGTTTGTCAGTATGTTCTGTCAGTTTGATGATGCGATAATTCAAATTTATTTCGGGCTAGGTAAGTAAAATTGTGTATACTGTTTATATCAAATCAGCTGACTACTATCAAATTTATTCCTTCAAGGGATGTCTGTATGTTAAACTGACTGAGTAACCATAAGTAGAAAGCACAGAAAACTAGGTGAATGAAATGTGATGCACTATCTGAGAATTAAAAATGTAAATAAATATCAAAGTTAGAATAAAATATCTGAACAAATGAGCAATCTTTTCATTCGTAAACCTGTAATATAACTTAATATACAAATACATAGATAAATGAATTGCGATAGTTATTTTGCTATTCGCCATCGAAGTTCTGTTTTAAATTTTGTTTTCAATCAATAAAAAAGCACAAGTAGAAAATTATATTCAGTTTTCTTCATTATACTATACAAAATGTTCACATATGTGACATGGAAATTAAAAGTCTGAGTACTCGTGTGGTTCATAATCCAGTCCAAGACTCAAAATTTTATGTGGGGAAAACTAGCAATGGCATGTTATGTAATATACAGGTAAGATTTTCAGAAATTCCTATGACTGCTAAATTTTCATGGTTTTTACATTTTGTAAAGTTAAAAATCTATCAAAGTCGATTTAATTTAATATTCGATAAAAATATAAATGCTAATTGTTTTCTGAATAGACAAATTAATCATTCTAATTAATTTTTTTTACTCTAATAGATTCCATAACATTCAAAGAGTACTAAAGGATTTTTCGTTCACTTTTTTAAAAGAAAAAATAACACCAACAGAGAAAATATAGTAATTGCGAAACTTCTCATTATAAAAATAGGCTTTTATGTATAAAGACTTTTTTATCGAATATAAATTAAGTGAATTATTTTTTTCTTATACGTATATATTTACCATATTTCATTTTTTAACATAAATATCTTCATAAATCAGTGCAAATATAAATATTTGCGTCGTCAATAAATTTCCTCTTTATTACTTCTTAGAAGTTGAGACCGCATAAATTAATAAATATGAATAGCTTAATTTTTCCTCAAAAGCGAGAAGCTGTTATTAATGTGTGTGCAAATCATAAAATTACTATTATAATATATGCTATAAAGTTTCGGTAAAAAGTTGTTATGCTTGTTAGCAGAAAAATGAAATTAATCATTTATTACTAACGATCGTAAAAAGATCTTATTAAATCTATTAGTGCTGCTGACCACAAAGATAGGAAAATTTATACTTTTTCTCTTTTTCTGTGATATTAACTACAGGATATATCTAAAGCCATCATAAGTAGGAGATCCGAAAAAGATAGAGCTAATAAAAGATAGAGAGAACAAAATTTATTTTCAATATTATGTTCTCTTACCCATTACCTCAAAACTCCCATGTAATTGGCCCACTAGCAGAATTTATTCTAAATCTGATAGAGATCATACGCTCTATTACATATATCTATCATACGCTGAAACCATACGCTGTATTAAAATATATCTACCTACTTGCGATTTGTATTAGTTGTATATTGTGCTATTTGTATTTGTATGTTTACGCATACAAATTGAAATAGATATTCCATAAATAGTTTTTTTCCAACATTTGATTGGAATCTACAACTTTTAGGCAAGTATAGCTTAGTGAATTTCACCTTTTTAGCTTATTACATTTGTCGAATATTCACAATCTCAGTCTGAATTGTGAATTATTGACACATTTTCAGTTTTTATAGTAGTGAGGTCTAAAGAAAGGATTTTCTTTTCTTACGAATAAAATACAATTTTTTTATTAATGGCGTGGTATAAAGCATTGAAAAAGGATTGTTTTGTTTATTTGTTAGTTATATAAAACTTATTAACTTATTTATTATGTTTGAATAAAATTATCTCAGCTCAAAACAGAAGTTATACGATTGAAGTATTTTGTTTCGTAAACAAATGTGAGTGAATTTTGCTTAACATTATCAACGCCAAATCGGTTTCCGTCCATGTGAAACAGAGAAAAAAAAATTCTTAGATTTACTGCATATAACCATTCTTTTATTACTAGCCAGTATTAGAAAAATAAATAGAATAATAATAGAATTTCACTAGCGAAACATCACGATGGCAGATTTCAAAGAGATTAAAACTTGATTTAATAACGAAATTTCCATATCCTCTAGAAATTCATTATTAATACTGAAAAAGAAATCTGATACTATAGAAAGTGTATTTTTTAAGCCTTTTTTGAACTCACATTCTTGTTTCATATAAAAAAAATATTTTTAAGTGCACAGAAAATACGGATTGTGTTTACCAAAAGAAAAAAAAATTATTCAGTATAAAAACAACAGCCAACAATCTAGATTATGAGAGGATGAAGAACACAGTAAGGTAATACTCTGTCTCACTGCATTTTACTTTTCCTTGCATTTTGATTTTTTTGTTACTTTATCTTACTTTCTGGCACACGGATATTTATATGTGTCAAAGAAATTCCTATAAAGATAAATAAAATATTAAACTGCATTCTTAATTATAAGACTTTCCCGATTTGTTTTATGAATCCTAATCTTTCAGAAAAATATATCTTTCTGGCAAAAAAGAAAACATAATAATTTAAAACGCTTTATGAAAGACAACGCATACAGCTAAAATTGATTATATCTATATCTAATGGAAATGATTGTAGAGTGAATCAATTGTAATGAAAATAACAGAACTCATAGTTAACTTCCAAAATTGAAAAACGAATACTAAAGAGAAAATTGGAAGTTTTATTCTTAAGAGAGTATGAGACTCTCTTATAGGCTCTGTATATACTCTCTTAACTTTAGAGAGTATTAGAGTAATTTATATAGTTTTAAAAATCACGACACGAAAAAAACAACAATTTATGTGCTGTTTCTTCAAAGGTTAAGTACTTTAAACATTGAATTATTAATTAATTACATTAAAAATTTCAAAAATGATTGAATTATTCTAAAAGATACACTGAATTTGTTTCACTTTGTAATGAAAATGGATGAGATGGATATGACGTAGTGCGAAGGAATTATAATCTTTAAAATTTGTATTGTTATTCACCTAATTTTTGAAAATAAAAATAAAAAGTGAATATTACAGAAAATATTTTAAAACCTTTCATGTACCAAACATTTCAGAACATTGCGAATTTTGTAGAATTTCTTCAAAACATTTTTATTCCTCACAACGAATTAATTCAGATTTCTTGATTATTTAGTGAAAAGGCCTGCCCACATTGTTTCTTAATTTTGTTCATCACTTAAACTTCATAAAAATTTCATCCCCAATAGAAGAACTTGGAGAGTGCAAAGTAAATGGTTGTTTATTCATTTTAAATAACAAAGAATGTAAAGGTTATTTGAAAACCAAAAAATATGGAAGACATACTTATATAAATTATGAGAAAGTTACATTTGTAAGTCTTAATACCTCAAAATTTGTATAGTAAAATTTGTATTTTATTTTAGGTATGTAAGATAAACATAATACTGAAATAAAATATTAAAAAAAACTGATAGCACAAAGTTTTAAATATATTTTGTTAAGTCAGTGAAATAAATAGGTAAACGAATTTTTGTCAGTTAAGATATAGAAAATATTCTTCTAAGTATAAAGGCATAAAATTAAAATTTGAATACACATTTATATTATGCAGTTTCTTGTGATTCATACATGTCTTATACCTTATTTACTGTTCACAAAAAGTAATTTTACCTATCAAATTATTAAGCTTGTCGAAGTCTTGCTAATTTAAAATATATTTTGTATTTATTGTGGATATAAATATTAATCATCCAATAAATGAAATTATCGTACAATCAAAGACATAAATGCCAGGATTCTATATTTTCTAAGCTTTGAGCTATTATAGTTTCAATTACTTATTGCCCATGTATACTATGTAGATACTGAACAAAATTCATCTGTTTTACATTTCAATGGTGAAATGAAACCACAGTCTGTCACATCTGTCTTAGTTACGAAGTCCTCCACGTCGAGAGTAATACCACAAGGGTTACTGGTTCAGAGGTAATCATTCCCTGATTCAGGTCTAAATTAGAATCTGGGGATGAGTGAAGGGAAATACATGAGTGGAATCCACCCCGGAAAAAGTGCTGGGACACATGAGTGGCAAAGATGTACTCTAGGCCCTAGAGGAAGTAACTGAAATAATCAAGAGATGCACTTTATCAGCTTCAAACTTTGTTTTCATAATGGCAGGATTGTCCAGTGGCAAGTGCCAACAACAACACAAGATAGAAAACCCTGATCATATCAGAGATAACGTTCACATATGATGTATATTTTCGCAAAATTAATTGCAAAATAATAGTTATTGTTATTATTTATATTTCGATATTTTGTGATACCTATTTTTATTCCTACATCTATTTCTGCTATAATTTTTTATGAATATACTTTCAAGAATTTAAATTTTATAGATTAGCATACATTTGTTAATCATTATAAATAATTTTCATTTGTTGCGCATTTTAAATAATTGTTTATTAACTTTAAGACAAACTAAAAATCAAAATCTTTCCTTTTTCATTACAACTGAAAATAACTTCTTATTATATTTATTACATTTCTTGAGTTTTCAAAATTTTATATAAAAATAAAATAAGATTATCATATTCCATTAACCATATAAACTTGATTCTTTTTACTTTAATATTATTATTCTTATTACATTATTATTAAGTATTTGAATAGATGCTGGCACTTTATATATTGAATGAATATATGTAAGAGAAACCATGGAGATCAAATATGAATTGAAGTTAGTGTTCAATCTCCTCGCAAGTCTACAGATTACATAATTACTATTTTTTTATAATAATCTATTTTTATTTATTTTTTAAAATTCTTTTATTGATAAAAAAGTCAGTGCTTAGTAGGTTTTCCTAATATATATATACATTGTTTTACATTTCTTTGTACACTATTCTTTACAAAATACTAAATTTCCTATTGTTTTTTTATTATCAATTGTAAATGAAGTTTTCAAGTAAAATAAATAATAGGTTTTAACTAACAGTTATTTGTTTTAATTATTGAAATCATTTGTAAAATCCCATTAAATATTTATTTTCTGAAAATTTTATTATAAGTTAAAGATATTTTTCGAAAGATTGTGTTTTAAAATGATATCTTTAGATGTATAAATTCACATTCAACCTGTTTCATAAAGATATATGAAATGGAATCAAGAGAACACTATTTTTTAAAAAAAGTATCCCATCGAAAAATTGCAAAACTCAATTGAAGTGAATGTCTTACTCAAAGTAGATATTAAAATTCAAAAATTTCCAACTGCATCTTCCTTTTTTTTCTAGATTCAATTCGTTTGAAATGAAAAACGCATGCTGAATTTATGATAGTTAAGAATTTCAAATTATATTGTCTGTCGTTGCTTTTTTTTGATGCCTTAAGCTTTTTTATTTTTCAGAAGTCTAAACGGATCTACGAATATATATTTAGTTTTAAATGTGGTTAGTAGAAGTTCTACTATCTTACAAGAAACAATGAAATTTCTTAAAAGAGAGTAAATTGGAACTTTTTCATTTTCTGAGGAATAGTTCCTTGAAAAATGCAGAATATTTAAATTTAATTCTAATATATATTATTTAATAGAATTTCTTGAAGAATTATATTGATGTCCTTTGTAAAAGTCAATAAGAGCATGAAAAAAAGAATTACACAAAAAGACGGAAAAAGGTTTTCCGGCTGAAAATGGAGAAGAATATTAAAATACAAATCGATTTTTAAAGTTATTCATTGCTTGAATTTTCCTCTACAATTACTGAAATGATAAATTTCAATAAAATATTTATGAAGAATCATAGTAAAAAGGATTAATAAAATGTGTTTATATAAATAAAAATGATTAAAAATATCTTTTCTGTAATACAGAATGTTAATATTTCAGAAATTAAGAAGCAACGATTTGAATAGTGATATCTATTTACACAGCGAGAAGTGTTGTTGCAGAAAAAATATAATTTATATAGAAGGATCTGATATCAATAGTTAAAAAGAGTTTAAATTTTGTTTTATTTCTAAGACAATATGAATATTACAGTTAAAATATTACATTATATATAGAATATATAGATATTATATTATATTAAGATAATCTGGATATTAAATACAAAAACCATGTTTAGAAAATTTGCAGTAATTGTTTATATTCAGTATTAATTTCACCTTTTAAATAGCTAAGGGTACAAGATAAATATATATATATATATATATATATATATATATATATGTGCGGGGTCATTGTGGCCAAACAAAAATAAGTTCAGATGATATTTTAGAATTCAATGAATGACAATGAAAGGTTAATAGTGAACAAATGATGGTGATCCATTTGCAGGATGGAATGCATAATCAAATTCGTCTTTTAGAAATACGTCATAATTTCGTCTTCAGCCTTTTCACATAATTCTTAGGTTATTTTAGTACGCCGTAATCATTTTGCCTCGTCCAGACATGAACTGCACTTTGGTCACGTTTTCTCCACCAGAGGGCTGCTTAGTGGCGTAAAGTGAGGTCACAGGCGACGCTCAATAACCGGAAGTGATATATATATATATATATATATATATATATATATATATATATATATATATATTGCACTATACACACACGCATAAATATTTATACCTGTTTTATAATAGCTCCATCTAGGGCGAAGCGCATGTTTTAGCACCTAACGTGCCTCAGCCCCTTTCACTAATCTAATTCATTCAGCCAAAGATCGGAACACTAATTTGGGAACGATCACTTGGAGGACTCTATGGTTACGACAGTTTTTGACCTGCGTGTCTCAGAGTCACAACCCAAGGGATGTAAATGCAGGTTATACAGGCTTGAGATAATCATTATGATTCAGATAAATGAAGTAATGACCTTCTCTTCAAAAAATGGTTCTCAAAAGTGTTTTTTGCATCATCTTTAAATTTAAAAAATAATCTTTTAATGAATCAACTTTATTTATAGTATTTATCATCATTCTTAGTATGATATATAATCCATTACTATGTTTTTTTTTTTGCTTTCATCAATTCCATTCACACAAACTTTTAATATTAAAGGCTTAATGGTCTAAATGAATCAATCAATCAAATGAATTTATGTTATGTTTTTTGGCAGTCCATAGCATCCAAGAGAAGTATTTGGAAAGTTATCACCCTTATTATGACAATATTTTGGCTGTTCTGTATTATACGAAAGAAATATCTAAAAATTTATTTCCCTTGTAATGAATTAACATTGCAGAGAAGCAATATTATAAATTCGTAACTATATTTTGCCAAATCTTATTTACTATTTTGTAAATCATATATTCCTTCGATTAAAGTTACTTACCTAAAATAATTAACTTTAGAAAGAAGTACAAAAGCACACCAAACTTTTATCTAAAACTTCATTGTTTCATTTCCTTCCGATCAATAACCAACTGTATTTTCTTCAAAGAAGCACAAAATGCAGAGCAAGAAACGGTTTGTTTAACAACAATCCCCGTTTGGCAAGACAGGTTTGAAACGTGTTTCCAGATCAGTTGCACATTCATTAGCTTCAAAACATAGCATTTGAATCTACTATCTGCACGGGATACTAATATTAGATTATTTTGATTACATTTGCTTAATAATATTAGAACAATCAGTTCTGTTCCCAGATGAATAGTTAAATGCTTTATCTTAAATATAGCCATAAGTGTGACCCTAAACAATTAACTCCTAAAACTGAAATAGTTATTATTATGATAATAGCGACAATCATGAAGGGGAATTTCCGTTTCAATTATCGCATATTGCACTTAAGCTTTGATGGATTTCTTCCGTTACTTTCAAACAATAATACTAAATAGAGTTTGTTATCCAAGAATTAATGTGTAGGCTTACAATAATTGCATCAAATTATTCGTTAAGGTCTCTAATCTGTCGTATAATCTTCTTAAAGTAATTTAGAATAATATCATTACACACTGTACAATAATAAAATTTACTTATGAAATTAAATTCGTGTAAAGGAATATATATGTTAAGTGAAATTCCGTTAAATGGTAGATCAAGTTTATAAAGGGCTTGAAATTACAGTTGTAACAATCAGTAGGCTACTGAATCTTCTGTTAAAATTTGGGGATTGTTATTACACATTTGGCTGCACAATGGAACAAAAGAGTAACATTAAGGATTAAACAAATCCCTTAAGATATATTATTATGTGCTTGTAATATGTACATACTCTTACATATATATGTATACATACCTTTACAGGAATATAAGCTGAATAAAGCAAATATTTTGTATAGAGATTTGAATTTTATCTAACATATAAAGCTCGTTTATAATGTTTACATTGAATCATTGGTGTAGTCCAAGAAGGATTATACGAATTTTTACAAATATACGAAGGATTTATTTTTACATTTATAGTCACCTTGATTAATTTTTGAAAAACATGTGACATGCAAATATAAATTTTATATATTATTGTCAAAGAGTTTTAAACTGAACTTATTATTCAAATTCACTTTCCTTGATTTATTATATAAATTTCAGTAATTAAAGATAATTTGTAATAAAAGTTCACATTTCTGTTAGTACTATATTGGACAATATCTATAGGATGGTTCTTTTACATTCTGAACGTCATAAAATATCGCTAAGATATTTAAAGATATTATTGGATATTTTGTGCTAATAGGGTAATTGTGTGTGTATGTTTGTAATAGTTTCCTTATATAGTTTCATTTTATAATTTATATTTACAGTCTTTAAGATAAAACCAAGTAAATGAAATATTAGAGATAATTTGGAAAGTATAGGAATCTATCACTCTTAAGTGCCTGTTTTCCAGGTGGTAAGGTCTCAGCTAACCTGAAAGTCATAGGCTTGAGCCCCGATTCCAACAAAGTCGTGTAGGCGATCCTGCTGAACGTTAAAACCATCCGGGCCGAATGTCCTCCCACTGGTATAGTGTGGAAATTTTGGTGATGGGGATTCCAACTTAAATGCACCTCGTTATCTGATTGAGGTTCTCAATTTCAAGGTACGTCCCAAAATAACCTTAGCTTTACTTTAAAATGAGGCATTAATGTAACTAGACCATCATTTTCACAAGATTTATGAAATCTATAAGTTAGCTATTTTTCAGGAAATACATTTTAATTGATAGATATATAATTGAATTTAAGTGATAGCTTATTTGTTAATCATACTATTATATGGCTTCATATTTACATAGATATATAAAAATTAATGTTGTTTCTTTAAATTTAATTCGTAAAGAGAATAACGAAGTGTCGTGGGTTATCTAAAAAGATTAAAAATTATTATTACATCTGAGTTTTTCATTTTCTTTAGTATTGGGCAAGAATAAATACAGAGAAGTTCGTTAATACCAATATGTATGCTTGGTTATTCTTAACGTCTTAACGAGAAAAGACGATGAAAAATACAAAAGGATTAGAAATTCAAAGTTAATATATTTCACTAAGTTAAAAGTTTTTTGATAGAAGTAATCTAAGCAAATTTAAAGTCAGATTCTTATTATGTAATGACACCAACCGTATTTCAAAACTCATTTTTCATAATCTAATTTTTGTGAAACTTGTAAGGCGATTACTTTCTTCATCTATTTAATATCAACTGAAATTCATATTACTCTATTTAGATTTTATGCATTTGGCAAACTATATTCTAACGAATATCATCCTACTTATTTCTTTCCAACAATAACTCAGAGCCGGTACATGATTAATGAAGACTATCACGATGGTTAACCGAACTATTTTTAGTAAATTCGTTTGAGAAGCGCGCAAATGTCCACCTAAAGCAATTTTCGAATTACAAGGCTCAGCGAAATAAATTATTTGTGGAAATAGTTAATCTTCTTTTATGGAAAGTAGTCAGAATAAATTCTTCCATGAATGTTTTCATGTAAGAGAAAATCTTGAATTTATGGTAGGTTGCAAATTCTTTACCATACAAAAGAAAGACATATTTTGCTTTAGATATTTAATCTAAGTTTGTCATCCATCAAAATCTATTCAGTTATATGAACTATTTATTACCATTCTTTCATTGAAGCAAAAGAAAAACATATTGTGAAATAAGAAAACGTTGTTTATGTTTTCTACGAATTGGATTTGATTGGAATGGAAAGAAGTTTTTGTGTTTATAATAGAAATTCTGAATTTATGAGAGTTAGAGGGAATGACAGAAAAAAAAGCTCTGATAAAAAAGTTGAAATATTCAAAGAAAGATATAGATATTCACAACATTTATGTAGTATAAGAAAATCAACAGAATTTTTCACGATTCCATTAAAGTTATTTTTAATTTTCTAGAGGAACTGGACCAGTATGAACTATGCCAGATATTTTTTAAATTAATAATATAGATACAATTAATTTTATTCTTTTTTATCAATCGATATATTATTATTATACCATTGCTGTTTCAAACTAAAAAATAAAAGTTAAGATTTTCCCCCTCGTTTTGCAACTTGGAATGATTTTGGATATGTGTGTTTGCTTTGTAAAAAATAAGGTTATGCTTAATAATTTTCAAAATACGTGCTGAAATCAACGAACAGTATTAATTTCTTCAAGAAAATTGCAATTTAAGAGTGATTAGAAGCACAATTTTTTACTCATAAAATTTAAAATTTGTTACACAGAAAAATTAAAAGCAAAAGCTAATCACTTTTAATATTTTCAACTATTATGAATGAAATAATAAAAAAATATTTACATTTACAAAATTAACGCGTAATGAGTATTCCATGACATTCCATAATGATAAATTACTTAATAACATTTTCTTAATTTATAAAATTATTCCAATATACAGTGGAAACTTTGGTAAATTCATCATTTTAATTTGAATTTATTATTGCATTAATATTACAATAGAGCACTAAACATAAACCTGTTGTTGACGATAGTTCAAATTTGGTCACAGTAATAGGATAAAAATTACTACGAGTGTTATTTCCTGCTTAACAAACCCTTATAGCATTCACCTCATTATTTTGAGCTTCAACAAACACATCTAATTCGAAAAATGAAACGGAAACCTAATTTGTTGATACGAAAGTCAATCGGTCATCTCAAAGCTCTGAATAAACCTTAATTAAGATACAAGAATAATAAATTAAATTTTACTTCTAAGGTAATTTCTATAAAAAATTCTTGAAACTCTTTTTATCTCCCTCTGTCACATAAACATGTTTTGGTATATTTCATTTTGTACTCAAAAGGCAACTATATTTTGTGTTTTTCCTTTACATCCGACCCATACTTTAAAAACGCAGCAATTTTAAGTAACCAATTAAAGTGTGCGTACAATCTAGAATTTTTCAAAATTTTATCTTTAAAAATCCAGTTTTTTCTAAGTAACATATGTTTAAATTCATTTCGAGAGAAAAAAAAAACCATATTACACTATAAATAAATATTTAATGAGATAATTAACATAATTTTGAAACAATATATTTTAAATTCTACTTTGTACAGACACAAAATTTTGATTGGAAATTATGCCTAATATTAGTCTTCATGTTTTATGCCTCAATCAATTTATAAAAATATATAGTTATTTATATAATTTTTTCATCAGCGATAAATAAAGAAAGCGAGATTTTTCTTTTGCAATTTTGACAAATAAATAGCTATTAAAATGTATTTCTATAAATGTAACTTTGATCGAGGAATCAAACATCCAATGCTTCATATAGATTATTTTGATATAAAAATAATGGTATTTGGTTGGTTTTTTTTGCTGAGTTGTGATTATTTGAATGAAGCAACATAGTGGACATATATCTTTCTTTATTAAAAAGAGTTAAAAAAAAACACGAAACTAGAGTGTTTAGAGAAAGTACCACAAGAAACTCCTTATCATTTGATAAGTATTCGGAATGTTGACAACCACTGTTTAAAATCTAAAGGATCAGTTAACTTTTTGCAGCAATAAAAAATGTGTGATAATTTGAAGGATATTCGCAGTTTCAAGTATGTACGTACATCCTAATGAAAATGGCATTACAAGCACGTTTAAATATTCACATATAGATATGCGCAAAAGTTTATGTTATTATTATAACCGTGATTAGGTTATTTTATTTCATCCTTCTTAACATTGATTCAATGCATGTTTAGATTCACTTTACATCTTAACAAAAGTATAACTGGAACTAATGACATGGTATATAATATCATTTTTTAAAATTATTTACTGAATTAAATGCTTCTATTATTTTCAAATAATTTTTCAAACTGGCAACTTTCATTCATAGAAGTATGTCTTTATTTTTTGCTGTATTCTAAGTTTTCAACAGCTCGTTCTGGAATTAATCTTTACTGAAAAATAAAATTTTGATATTTTCAAACAATGTTTTGGGATTAAAAAATGTAAAATTGATAAAATTACATCTATTTAATTTGTTAATCTGTTGTTCATTGTCCATTTCTGTCAAAATTCGATACAAGAATACTTGATGAACAGAATGCCTTGCTATTTTAGATATCATATAAAAATTAAATTCGCTATATTTTCTTTCAGAAGCATTCAATACAAACAGAATTTGTATCCTTGCTGTCATTGAAATATGTACCTGTAGTTTCTTCCTTTCAGTTTGTTTTATGGTATCAGCTTAACTGGAGGGCGTAAGGCTGGAGTGTGTAAGCTGTTCAGGTCCGAAGCAAATACATCGTTACCAAGTTTTCTCCCACTGATATGGTAAGAAAGTTTTGATTGTTAGATGTCAGCTCAGGTGTCGTGCTCGTTATCTGACAATGGTTCCAAGTTGCGAGATCAGTTTCGAAATACCTTTAGTAAAACTTTTATAACTGAACTAAACCAAACTTATTTTGCCAATTAAAAATGTCCTTCCTGCCCTAAATCTATGTACGGGTTTTACTTCATAATTATTTGTTTTTTTAGGCTCCCATAAATAAAATAAAAATATCTGAGAACACTTACTGACTATTTAAAAATAGAAAAACGATTAATTATAAGAAAATATGACAACTCAAGGAATTTTTTTCTCAAATTATGTTTATTAACCATTTTTCAAGCAAATAAAAAATAAAATATATTTGATAAATTAGTCCTTTATTATTGATGATATATTAACGTAATTTAAATATTATTGAGGAAATAACATCGTTCATTGGGGATTGCAATGACTTTTGAAAAATATTTTAGATTCTTTTGTACATTTAACAAATTATTAATATTAAAGCAAGAGTTTTTCTTTAATTTAATGATAAATAATGTATTTTTCTTCCAAAATCGAGCATTTTTGGTGACATATCAAGTATACAGGGTGTCTCATTTAAATTTAAAAAGAAGTACAATATCAATTTGATAACTATAACTAAAATAATGATTTCAAAAATTATTCTAAAAATTAAACAGTTACTTTTAATAAATGTATACCTTATGTGCTTAACTATAAATTAGATACGATTTAAATCTGTCTGCCTGATTTAAAGAGACACGTCTACATCTTTTCTATAAAACAAGATAGGGAGAATCCTTTTCTATGTGATGTAAGATAACTGAAGCAAAAGGAAGATGAATTAGAATGTGCATCATTTTCATGAAAAGCGCCCACGGGTATAAGGAAGTAGTTTAATTACCGAAACCGTTGATGGATCATACCAAGCACGTGCACCACAGGATCACCCACGTTTGAGACAAGGGACGTGCCAGGAATTAATTGGATTGGGAAAGAGGGATATGCTAGCATCAGATAAGTGTTTCTTAACCCCCTCTTCCATAATTAACGTGAAACGGGATCTCGATTATAGCATACCAAAGAAATGTTTTTATTTAATTGCTTAATTTATTTTTTAACTGATGGATTTTAGAAGTCGCACATGAGAAAAATCAAGTTAAAAATTCTTTTTTCACGCATTTTTCTTTTTTTTTTTTCAAAAATATATTTCATATTATCTAAGGCTATTTGTTATCATAATCAAGTGACCTTAACAGTCACAGTTAATAATTTTTGTGGCCATGTATTATGCTGTATTTATGATAATAATTAAATTGAAAAAAATATTAAAGAACACACTCATTTTTTTAAATATGTTACCATTTTTAGAAGAGAGATATTTAAATGCTTTTTTAGTTTTCTGCAATTTTAACTATATTAAATAATGTAAACAGTTTAAATAAATGAATTTAATTTGCCTTATTCTATGAAGCAAATTGAATTGAATTAACTTGTAAATAGAAATGCAATAATTTTTACTTGAAGGTATTTAGACAATTTTTTGACTTGAATTCACACAAGCCTCTAAAAAAAATTTGTTATCAAATCTTGCCTAAATTTGTTCAAGTTAAGACGAATCATTCTAATAGAACTTAAGACCTTCTTTATCAATTTTTTTTAAATCTCTATTTCCCTCTTTTAACATAGCGTAGTCTTTTAAAGAGTTAAATTTTTATTTCCGAACTCTGGTTCGTTCATCTTATATATTGAATTCGAAAGCACTAATTCGGATATTCATTTGTTGAAGAAGTTTTAAGCAGCCTAAATGGTAAGTCACGAAATGTTTATGCTCATTAATTGTTGTATTAAACGTAGGCTTTTTCTGATTTAAACTTAATCTAATGTTTTTTTTATTTTATTATATTTTAATATATTATTATTTTATGTGTTAAAATTTCAAGGAAATCAGTAGAATTTTCAACCAATAAATATACTGCTTGAATTAAAATGCTGATTGTGAACTCTTAAATCTCTCATTTGTAACTTGTTCCATACCAGACGTACAATTTTGATCCTGATTGAAAATAATATATATTTAAGAAATATTTAAAAATATAATAGAAATAATAAAATATAGGTTTTAGAAATCAATTATCAAGAAAGAAATTCAAGGATAAAGGGCTTGTATACATTTTTCAGAACATTTGTCATCGAATTATAAAGAAACTTCCCCTTTCTAACAATTAAAATTTTAAGATAATAGAAAATGAGATATATCAGTAATCATATATTTTTATTAATTTATTTACTTTTTCTTTCTTTCCTTTTTTCCCTTTCTTTCTTCCTTTTTTTGAAAACGAAATGTTTAACGTATCTATTTTATTTTTACATCCATTTAACAAATTTTGTTTTTCTAAATAATTCAAACATGCCTAAATTTTATTGTAATATTTATCTACTTTTGAAAATATGCCGTTAGAATGTGAGTCATTATATTATAAAGATTTCTTTTTTTCATCCTTCCATTTTCAAAACGTAGGATAAAAAAAATAAAAAAAATACTTAATAGAATTAAAGATTCAAATTTTATTTTTTTACATAAATTATTAGTATTATTATAATCATTTTTTTTATGTTTGATGTTAAGAATAAAATTAATATAATAGTCGTTTTAATGATACCGAAAGAAAAAAAAACATTACTTTATTTTTTAATAAAAAATGTTTCTTATTTAAAAAAAAATCAGTACAATTAACAGCACTGATTATTAATTTTGAGGTTATTAAATTATGTCTAAAATATACCATAACTTTAATTCCTATGTAAATTGAAATTATGATTAATGCTTATCTAAATTACAATAAAAATATTTCATTATTTGTTTCTGAAACAGACTGCTGAATTGTTTCCATGTTTTCAATATGTGAAATGATTTATTAAAATGATGCCACAGTTATGCTTATTATAAATTTATTTTCTACTATCTATTATATTTGATGAATATTTTCAGATGTTATTTGTAAGAATTCGACGATACGAACAAAAATATCTAAGTACATTGATCAAATAAAATGAGATAAATTTCAATACATAATAACACGCTACTTATTAAAAAATCATTAATTTAAAGGAAAGGTTTTCGCAAACAATCTTCATCAGAAATAATTATAAAATATCAAATGATGTTATCTAGAAAAGCAACTTTTCATGTAGATACGTATATTTATTTATTAAGAGAATTTTGCTCATTGGAAAAGTTTCTTAGTTTATAGTAGGTAAAACAATCAAAATTTTGTAAAAAAATGTTCAAAAGCCCGAAAAATAAATTTGTCAAATATTTTATTTTTTACTCAAAGCATATTTAGGTTTTGCTTTTATTTTTTACTGAGTTTTTTGAAGCAGCATTAGTTTTTGTGAAATCATTAATCTGAGACATCGTCTTAAGTTTGGAATTTAAAAACATAAAAAAATTTAATGTGAAAATGCTCTTAGCTTCAAAAACTTCCATTTCTAAAATACATTAATGTATTTTTAATGTAGAGAAACAGTACTATATCTCAGAAGATATCATGGGGTCATTAATAAAATATCTTTGAAATATATAATGCTTGATGTTTTTGCATAAAAAATGTATATTCATGAATTTCAATAAATTGGAATATAAAATTTCAAATTGTTACAAAGTTTTTAAATTTTATTTTTCAATTAAATGCTTTAGTTAATTTATAAATATGAAAGATATAGACTTGTTACAAGAAAGCAATTGGAGAAAAAGTTACATTTTTATATCTGAGATTTAAAAATATCAAATATTATTAGAACAATTTATAAAAATAATGGAAAATGAAAAGAAATGTTTTATAATAACGCCACTATCAATTTCTTTCTGGACGTTCTTTAAGTTTTGCAGACATTACTCTCAAGTACTGTATATTTTCCCCATGGTATTTAGCATTTTGTAGTTTAATGTGAATTTCAGATTTAGAAAATAATTTATGATTGATCATCGTTTATTTTTATTTTACAATAATATCACAATAAGGTGCATTTTCTCTATAAAATGTGATTTAAAATGTGAAAATATAGTTTTATGCCAAAGAGACCTTAATATTTTATGATAAGATTGCAATATTCAAGATGATCTTCGAGATGTTCAGTTGCCTCTTAATGTGTCTCGCCGCAGCATTTTATCTTCACTTCTGATTTTTGCACGCGTTTTGAGCAAAATTTTTTAGCGTCAAAGAGAGGTAAAAATAATAAAAATATCTATTCATTTTTATTAAAGTTCAATATCATATATTTGAGAAGTATAAGATCTATCTCAATGATGTTGTTTTAATGTTGCTTTTCAGCAAGTTAGTTCAATCATTGGAAATACCATTTGACGATCAACTCTGTTGGATGCTGATCAGATGCCGAACCAGTGATCTGAGGGCATAGCTGCAAACTTGGCTATCCTTTGTCGACAGGACAGATAATATTGGAATAATTTAAAATTTTAGTGACAGAGCCAATAAGAACCGAAATATTCCTAATTGTTACAGAAACTTTTCTGCCCGTTTTCGGGATCTATCTCCAAAGTAGTTATAGAGTCGAATAACGAGTCAGCAGCGAATCATTTCATTGAAGCGCAAGTATTATATGGAGCTCAGACTGAATTAAATTGTTGAGAATCCTGGGGTTTATTATAGAACCAGCACCGAGTCGTGTGTAGAATAGCTAGTCGTGTAGTAGTGAGTAGGCGTTGGATACAATTAAAACGAGGAGACAGCGGAGAATTGAAGGAGTTTGGAAAAATCGTAGACAGTAGCTGTAAAGATTCTCTCCTCCTGTTGAAATCTGCCTGACCGTTTTGCACTAACCTTTGTGTGTTTGGTTGTTATTATCACCAGTTTCTGTTTATGAGTGCTATTTATTATTGTACACTGCTGTCTGTTGCTTGTGTATGTCTTGGCTATGCATTAGATGTCTGCGTATTCTTGTCTTCGTGTTAATTAAATTCTTCGTCTGTTATTGAGGCCTGTTAATATTGT
The DNA here is from genome assembly GCA_026543055.1 of Argiope trifasciata. Classification (NCBI taxonomy): domain Eukaryota; kingdom Metazoa; phylum Arthropoda; class Arachnida; order Araneae; family Araneidae; genus Argiope; species Argiope trifasciata. Next base: position 496,624 of record JAPMOQ010035588.1, read on the forward strand.
TTCTTCATCGACTTACAAATCGAAGAAACTTTGAATATATAATATATATTTATAATAATATGTATCATGTATGTTATTATATAATATGTATAATCTAATGCTTTCAAAATTCTATCAATTGCAGCGAATTTAGTTTCATTATATATGAGCATGACAATAAGAATGTAAGAAATATTTGACAGAGCAAAAAGAGATAATAATCTTGATTCAGTATGAGTTTTGAAAATTATGGTGTATATGAACAGATATATAAGGGAAAATTAATAAATTAAGCCATTTTTATAACCAAAATTACATTAAAAAAAGTGAAGTACTAGAAGTAAAATTTGCAATCTTGATTCGCCATAACATATTACACTTTAATCAAGAATGAATAATTGCATTGTAAGCATCTCAATTTGAAAACCAATAAGATTTCTGAAGGGTTTCTAGCAAAATTTTAAGACTAAAAGACGAATGTTATATTCTGTAATCGTAGTCAGAAGATCTAATCTTACTTTCAGATAGCTTTATTTTCAAATCGCATCCATATACCTTGAAACTCCAAGTGACATTAAATGAGCACTGAAAACATCAGAGAAGCAAATAAATATTTAGTTGAATGAGATCTAAAACTTTTTGACTTTTGATTTTTATGCGTAAATTCTTATATCTGACCAAAATTATTTTCTTTTCATATTTGTAATTATCAAAGAATACTTTTCAAGTAATGTTATAAAGCTTTTTATTAGCTGTTTGCTATTGTGAAACTATTATTAGGCTTATGAATAAAAAATATCTGGATGGAAGGAATATTGACAGGGATAGTACTAAATATACATTATTGTATTTGGACATACTATTGTGACGGTATTTATTATTCGAAATTTGTAATAGTGTTTTCCCTGCAATATTGGTTCCAACTTCTGAAAGAAAGCTTTACAGAACCTTCGTAAATGCAGAATGGATGCCGTATCAATAATCCATAATCTAGACAACAGCTTTTCTCCAAATTTAAGGGAACATATGAATAGTTGAGATGCTTGGTGATACCAATTTTACGGTTCGAGTTTCGGTTTTGGTTCTACAGCATTTTATCATCTGTCTTGAGAATTATAAAAAGAGAATCAAATCAGAGAGTTGTAGTAGACAGAAGAGTTTGTAGTAGATGAGTTGATTCTAACGAGTAGTTGAGCGAAGTCTCTCTTACGAGTATTGATTTCCCATGAGTTGTCTTTGAATGCTTGGTACTAATTGGGTGATTTAATAACAATTTTCTACTTGTTCAACCCTACTTTACCACAAATGCTATTTTTATGCACATTTCGGTTGTGCTTTGGTACTATGTAATGACGTTCTCTGCAGAATTTAAAGTCGTTATTCCGTACAGAGCGTGTTCGTCTTTTTTATTATGCATTCGCTTTACGGATTTTTCCGAAACATTAAATTCATTTTATGAAAAAATTATAATTACATATCTGGAGTAGTATGTTTGAGTTACCTTCTCATTTTCAGTTACACACAAAGAACTTTTCCATGAGTGCCTGAAATTAATTTTAGAATATTTAAAATTTTTAGTTTCAATTCCACTTTTATTTTAAAGGCTTTTATTTATACTCGCATACATCTGAATATTTTTCTTTTAAATTTTTAAACATGACATTTTTAAATTGAGTGCTAAAAAGCGTTTAATAAAGTTAAGCAATTTTCTTCTAAAATAACATGCTGAAACTCCCTCGGAAGAATAAGTTATCCTTGTTAAATGAACCTAATGTAATTTTACAAAGTATATGGCAAAAAAATCCATTAGTGGTCTTCTTCTTTAAGGTTACGAAGAAAAATAATATTCTTTTCTTTTCTTGAAAGTGTAGAAAAATGCAGTTTTTATCGTGTAAAATTCTAATTTAATCATGCTATTCTTTAAAAACATGCTATTAAAAGCCTAGTTTTGCCCTATTATTATTTTTTTACACTCTAAGTGTTTGAGGAAGGTGATAGTTCATAAAAACGCTGCTGCTATTTATATGCCTGGTGGGTGCTGTCTATATGCTTGTAGTGGAATATTGTATTAAATTAAATTCATATGGGAAACGTAATTTAAAAATATAAATAATGTGCAAAAACTTTCATGAATAAAACGAATTTTTTTCGATAAACAATTTCAGAATTCAAATGATTGCTATAATGCTTTTTATAATGTTATAATTCTTACATAATGTTACAATTTATATAATGTGATAATAGTTTATATAATGTATAATTTCTATAATGTTTAGATAATTGTTATGAGGATTTTATTTATAAGTTCATTTGATTGTTATAATGATCTATCTTAGAAGCTGTGAGGCCATTATGGTCTGGGAATTTCCTCATTTTTATTCAATAACGACAGAGACATTAAAATCATTCAAACTGAAATTTTTGCTCTTTCACTTAGAATGACATGTTTGATATGAGAATAACAGTACTGAAATTTAAGTTTAACCCTTTTTCTACTGACGGTACTTATAAATACCAATCACTTTAAAACTTTATAGCACAACAACCATTACTTATATTCTGATGGTACCGTTTTAGAAACAGTCTTTTAACTCTTCTTTTTCATGATAGATGACAGTAGTTGCTCTAGGCTGTTGAATTTTGCGAGGAAGAAAGCTATTTACAAACGGACTTTGTGTTCTTTTGTTGCCATTTTATACGGATTGCCGCTCTTATCTTTTCTTTGCTATAAATATATAATATCAAACCAAACGTAAGTGCTGCATTTTTTAAATTCATTCTGTATTGTCTTAGAATATTATTTGCCCAATCATTATAAGATAACAGATTATGTAATGTGATTAACTGTCGAATTATTCGGTGGTACTTATAAATACCGCCAGTACACGTAGTGTTGGAGAAAAACTTGTTTTCTCCAACACTACGTGTACTGGTGGTACTTATAAGTACCACCGAATAATTCGACCGTTAATCACATTACATAATCTGTTATCTTATAATGATTGGGCAAATAATATTCTAAAGCAATACAGAATGAATAAAAAAATGCTTAAATGAAAAAAAAAATGTTTTTATGATTATCATTAAATGTGAATTTCTACCATTATTATGTATAAAATAAAAATATGTCAGTTTGATAAATTCTTTGTTTTCTTATGAGTGTTTTTTGGTTATTTAACATTTTTAAGAGGTTAAATTTCATATCATACGAATATCATCCGTTCTATTATGAGAAAATTTATATATAGTGTACTGAAGGTACTTTTAAGTACCACTTTAATTAATTAGTTCTAACAAATTAAATTTCGCACCGAGAGATTTGTTTTCTTGTATATCCTTTAATTAGAAATATGGCAGCTAGAAAAAAATATATTTATGAAGGAATTTTCAGTAGTTCATAATGCAGTAGATAAAGGGTTAAATCTGCTCTTAATACATTTTAATATATCAAATACCGTTTTCGCTAGTAATTATTATTATTATTATCAATAATAATAATAAATATATAATGAAATATTACTCATGAATAAAAATAATTAATGCTAATAAAAGGTAAATAAGAAACACATTTCCCAAATGATTAATCAAAATTAGAAAGTTAAGCAAATTTCTTCATCAAAGAATTAAGAAATTTAAACTATCCACTTTCTCTCAAAGTCGAAAGGCGCCGTGACTTGCTGATGAGGTTCCAACGTTGGAACCGTTTTCAAGATTCGAGGCTTGTATGATGCACGATAAATCTGTCAGGGTCGAACATCCTTACACTAATCAGGCATGGGAGTTTCGAGAAGGCGGTGAGATTCATGTATCAACCTCACCATCTGATCACCGTTCAAAGTTACGAGTTCCGTTCCAAAATAGCTGTAGTGCTGATTTAATAGCGAAACATTAATATGATTAAAATAAATTTAACTTGAGGCTATGTACCACCTCACTACGAAATGATGAGGCTATGTACGAAATGTCAACACATTTCAAACAAATTTAAATTAAGCTAAAATATTTCAAAAACGTCTAAAACTAGATAAGTGAGATGTGAGTACTAATTAATACTTTATTATTTATGAATAATATGAAAAAATCAACAACACTTCGAGTGTTTTTGGGATATCTATGATTCAGTATTGCTTAAGTTCGGGAAAATGATTTTGGGAATGAAGATTGTAGTTCTGTCAGGCTTCAAATCACATATATAAAACGTACAAGCTGTTGGAAAAATGAAATTTAATTTGTTTCTTTAAAATTATAAAATATTAAATTGCTACGAAATGTTGAAGGAAATTAGTAGTTATAACGTCTGACTACATGAATACGCATCTCGATGAAACAACAACTACAAGAACTATGAAAATTGGAGTATATTTTTATCATCAGAATTGTCAGTATGTATGAAGACTGTATTCTTCCAACTGTCTATTTATTTTAGTAATGCCTTTTAATTTTATAAAATCCTTTTTTCATTAATAACTGTGTCTACTACAGATAACATATTTTATTATAAAAAACATTCATTTTTGAATTAGGGCTCAATCATTTATCTATAGGCATTTCTATTAAGAAAAGTACATATTATTCAAACACTTAATACTTAAGTATTTAATATTGTAATAACACACTCCTTTAACTTCTAACTTATGCTCACTGCTGCACTCGACAGGATGGATTGCGGATGTGTAATATACCATTCTGCAATACGAAGTGTATTAAAAAAACTGTACCCTATTCATAATGCAGCTCTCAAACTTTGCACTGGTGCCTTTTGTATTTCTCCTGTCGAAACTCTGCACGTTGATAGTTGTGAGCTTTCTCTCGATCAGAGACGAAAAATGCTAACCATTCATTACTATTTTAAACTTTTATGTCTTTCATCAAATCCAGTATTTAATTACAAGCAGAGTCAATTAATACTTAGTTTACAAAAGGTCAGACCATCTGTCATCCCTTCATTCTTTAATAGAGTAACAGACATTCTAAAAAGTTTAAACATAGTCAATATCCTTCTTATACCAAGCATAAAAGATTACATCATAGAGTGGAAATCAAGTTAACTAAAATACTTAAATCTATTTACAACTTCTGATAAATCTAATACTGCCTACGCAATTTATCTCCAACTTTTTGCTCATCATAGTGAAACATATAAACATTTCATTACCATATTTACAGAATGTTCGAAAGGTTCTTCAAGTACTTCATTTGATTGCATTTTTAATAATGATACTAATTCATTTCAACTTCAACCTTCATTCTCTTTTTTTACTGCAGAAACCACTATCATCTTTCATGCATTATCTCACATTTCAAATAGTCTGCTTGATAACTATATCACTAATTCACACTCAAAAAGTGTCTTGGAGTCGTTGATATCTATTCACCGTTTCTCTCATCCATTGAGTTTTAAAATTCTTGAATTGCATGATAGTATTACATGTAAAGGCTGTTCAGGCTCATGCGTGGGTTCCCTCATGCATTCCTGACAATGAATTGGCTGATGAGGTGGCAAAATCGGTTACCAGTCTTTTAAATCACAATTTCCATTTATCGACATCAAAATATATATTAAAACCTTTCTAAATTTGGAATGGCAAACAGAATGGGACAGTAAAGAGAGGGACATGCTTTATTCTTACAAATATATCATCGAGGGTTGACCCATTTTAAATAGCAGAAAATTAGATACAATTATTACCCGTTTAAGAATTGTGCAGGTTAGACTTACACATATATGCATTTGTTGTTGGGATTTGCCGCCCCTATATGTACTTTATGCCGATGCCTTTTAACAGTTTTGAATATTCTGATAAATCAATGAATTCAATGTTTTCATTCCCCTCATTTTGTTTTAAAAGACATCCTTCATAAAGTGCCTCACCCTCAACTTTTTACTTTTTTTTTAAGTGATTGGTTTCTTTTTACCTTCTTTAAGCATTTTTTTTTTTCATTTTCTTTTAATGATTTAAATTTATATAACAGCTTATTTATGCATATACTTCTTAATCTTGAATAAAGTTTTAAAGCATAGATTTTGATTAACCTTCAAAACCATAACCATGCGACTTTTTACCATATGTTTGCATATGGTACTTTGAACCATATGTTTGCATATACCTTATCATTGGCGCTGCATAATCAGAGGTGATATTAGTGCCGCTCAACTTCATCAAACTGAAAAAATTTATAACTTCTGCCTTCTCATTTATACATACTTACTCCTTTATAACTTTTTCTGACTCCTTTATAACTTATGCTCATTCATTTTTTGGTTTGCACTTGAGGAAAAAGGAATATTTCAATAATTAAAGTACCTAATGCTTACATAATTAGAATTTCAATATTTACCATTTAATTACTCAAAACATTAATGCTGTAAATATTCTTTTAATTTATAACTTATGCTGACTCCTTTATAGCTTATGCCCACTCATTTATGTGTATGCACTTGAGGAAAGAGGCATATTTAAAAAAATAACTAGTTAATTATTAAATACTTAGAAATTTAATATTACAATTTCACCACTTAGAACTTTCATACTTCAAAAACACCAATAATTTCTAACTTTTGCTCACTACTTTATAATCTATTCTTTTAACTTCTGATTAATCATCTACAACTTATATTCTTTCATTTATATGTATGCATTTGTGATTTTTTTTACAGATATCCATCAAAGACTGGCAATTTTTAGAGTTTTTGCTAACCGAGTTTTCTGCTATTTTTGAAATAACCTTAAATAAAATTATCAGTATTTATTTTTTAGACAATGGAGCATATTAAAATTTTAACTGTTTGAATTCAATAAGTCTTTATTATATACTTTAAACTTCATATTTAAATTAGATAAACCAATCTTAAGCTCTTTTTTATCACAATTCCCTCTTCAAACCAAACTTCTTGTAAGGATCTTATACTTCTTTGCTATTAAATTTTATAGAAGTGTCCTCATATAAAAGGAGGCACCATAGTGAATATTCTTACAATTTAAAATGGAATCTCGCAGGTATATTAAATGCGCAATTAGAGAATTTCCACATTTTTTACATCTAAGGTGTGAGGAAGATTCTATTAAAACTTAGAAATTCTATAAAATGGTATTTAAGGACCGCCAAGATGGAAAGAAGAATCTAAGGGAAGAGGAATAAAATTAGAGAGGAATTCGTAGTTTCCACCACGAGTATTCTTATAAAAAAAGCAAGAAAGAATGTTCCAGATAATTGGGTGGCAAAAAAGAGAGGGTGAGAGATAGGATCTTACGATGTTGATCTCAAAGCTTAACTTCTTGAACTCTTTTAGGCGGATATTTTTTTGTCGCCATCTTAGCTTATGTTGTTAGATAAAATCTGACGGATTTTTCTCTTCTTTGCAATGTTAGAAGTAATATGCTTTGGATTTATCCTCTGATAATCACATATCTGTGATAATCATGTATTTTTTTTTGAAAACAAATCTCAGGATATGGCAAAAGATTTGGTAAGTTTAGGAACTTAAAAAGTCGTTGAATTAATGCACTTTTTATAAGAATTCATAATTTTTTGGAACGAATTTAGTATAGTCATTTAAAAAAATCAAACTTAATTAAAAAATATATTTTAAAAATAATAGAAGATATTTTATATAAACTGAAATTTGCAATTTTTTTTAGAAAGTTGCATTTAATAAGCCAGTTGAACATCGAAAAGCATTTTTTAGTAACTTATCAAAAATCTCATTTTAACTTATAAAGCCTTTTACACACTATTTTCTAAATATACTTTGGAAACTGATGAATATTGATAAAGTTTATTCCACTCATAACATATACTGGAATAGTGATAAAACTTGATCAATGAATTTAGGAGAATATTTTTCCGTTTTATGCCTACTGTTATTCTAATTCTTTTTTCAAGTAATGTAACAAAAGAGTGAACAGAATTCCTAAACCTGTATATTTAATTTCTATATATTCTAATAAAAATGTTTCATTAATGTTGTTTAAAAAATGTTTAATTCACTGAAAAATATGATCTCATGATGCTGATTTTAAAGCTTAACTTCCTGAACTCTTTTTGGGGAATCATTTTTTGTTACTGTCTTATCTAATGTTGTTATATAAAGAATGATATTTTTTTCCTCTTTTTCCTTTTTGCAGTGTTAGAAGTGATATGCTTCATTTTTGCCCTTTGATTATTCACTGATTCTTATTTTTATTTACAAGTATCTGGGATAAGTATGTATTTTTTTAAAGAGCAAATTTAAGGATAAAACGAGGGATTTGGATCATACAATTTTATTGAGGTAATTTTATAGGGATTAGTAATTTTGTCGGAAACAATTCTTAATCGGGATTTTTTAATAAATTTAATTAATTTTAAAATCACCGTAGATACTTTATCATAAATGCAATTTAAAATAGTGATAGGCAGTTCACTTAATGCCGAAAATGTCTTGTACCCGAGAGTAACTTGCCAAAGTTATCATTTAATCTCGTAAAACATTTTATGCTTTATTTTTTTCGATGTACTTTGAAATTGGTGTATATTAATGACTTTGTTTCGACTCTAAACATAAAATGAAATATGCTACTCTCGATCAGTGATTTTATACGAATATATGCTACCTATTAAGCATACTGTGATATAAATTAACCTCAAGTTGTATAATAAAGGACTAAACGTAATATCCAAGCATAGATATTTAAACACAAAATATTCTAATATTATCCATCCTCGATTCCTACCTGAAAAATAATGAAATAATTCGCCTTTAGTGTTCGATTTTCCTTAGCTTTTAGGATAATCCATAAAGACATCACATACTTATATTTGGCGCTACTGAAACAAGAGACGCTCTCTCGGCATAAAATCGCTAACTTCGTCAGCGGCTTGTCTATGATAAATGGCATAAGAATCAATAACAACATACTTAGAGTTGTCTTTGATTTTTTAAATAAATTTTAATGTATATGATTTTTTTCGTTAATCCAATAAATATTTTGAAAGTATTTTTTGATGTCAGTAATATATTAAAGCCTTTTTCTAGCTTTTGTTAAATCCCAGATTAGTTGATATAGAAATATTGATTTTGAACCTGCAATATATACAGGAAGATTTAAAAATCTAGAAATTAATTAAATAGAAATTCAACAAATCTGTTGAATAAGTTATAAAAGTTTTTGACTTTAAGTAGTGTAACTCTGTGTGCCGCATTTAATTTTCATCAAAGTGAGCCTCGAATAAGAAGCTTGAAAAATTATCAAATCCAAGAATGATTATATTCCTTTGAGTATCATTTATAGCTTGATTTTTCCCTTTTTAATTTCATTTTATTTTAATTCAATAAAATAATTTTTTATTATATTTGAAAATAGTGTTACTGGTCATATAAAAGAAAAATAAATACATTATATAGGTTTAAGACATCATTTTTTTTATTTTTTTTCATTTTTGCTGAATTAAATATCATATATATGTAATCATACTATAGATATTACATGTTTGCTAATATCAATATTTTATTTACTTAAGTGCAATATATTACTTCAAATAAATGAATAAAAATATCTTAACAGTGCAATGAAATTATCTAGATAAAACACAATTCTAAATTAATGCATGCTAGGAAAATATGATAAATTCATAAATTCAATTTCATTTCTGGATTCGCAGATATGATGGAATCTTTATTGCTCTAAATGATGCATATTTCAATAAATTGAGCAAAGTTAAATCAAGTAAATTAATTAAAAATTCGATTCCCTGGATTAATAAACATTGAACTAGGCCTTGATTTTGATAATTTATATTTAGAGCATATTCCTCAAGAAAATTTTATTTATTTGCTTTATGTGATTAGTTTACAACTCAATCACAGTTTTAAATGCAATAAAATCTAAAGAAAATTGATTAAAAATGATTCAATTGTTTAATATCTAAAGCAAATATATGTCCCTCAGGTAAATCAATCAAATAAAATTTATTAAGCCTATATTAGAAAATAAAATGGTATCGTCTGTGATCAAAGTTATTGTTATACAATAAATTTTATACTTATTCATTTTCAAATAGAAAACTGGAGCATGAATTTAAATTGATATACTCTTTCATGGGAATGTTTCAGTAAAAATTGTAACTAAAATCTCCTTTGAAATTAAAAGCGCTCATTTATGTGCGAGTTTTTAGTATTCTGTTGAATGAATGATTTAATATGATTGTAAAAGTTGAAATAAAAATATGTTGAAAGGAGGAAATATACATTTAGGAGTAATTTGCATTTACATAATTTTATTTAATTAAAAAATGAAATGAAAGTTTCAAATTTTGGCGGGACCACGCTGGTAAATATTATGGTACAAAAATTATTTTTCGGCAATTTTAATTTTTTCTAATAATTTTGACATCTCTCTCTCTCTCTTTGTGTGAATAT
>JAPMOQ010035588.1:517445-591127 GCA_026543055.1 Argiope trifasciata
AAAAAAAAAAAAAATTTAAAACATTTTCCATCTAAAAAAATAAAGAAAATTCATTACTAGGCAATTATAAATATCTTTAAATCACATGAAAAGGAAAATTATGGGATTTACTGTAATTAATTGCGTAAGTAACATGAGAAGATAATGATCGGTAGCGTTTCATTCCCATAACACAACTGTAACTTCTATGATCATATTTGAGTATTTCAGAATAATTAAGAATCAAATATTCGTATTTTATTTTTCGTATTCGTATTCACTTTTGCTTTGCATGGTGTTATACTTATTTTTAGTATTCTCTTAACAATTGAGCAATTCACTATGAAAGGACTTACTTAAAGTTTCAGTTAGTTTGAAGAATTAGTCTTAGTATTTTAGTCTGCCCTTCAAAAAATTTAACTCAGTAAAATTCTGTTCCTACGGAAGATGCTAATAAATTAAAAATGCTTGGTATTTATAGTAAAATTAATTTAAAGATTTTTAAAGTAGACAAAACTAATATTTCGGAATGCACTTAGCCTTGTGTCCAGATGATGTTGATACAAAACGTATTATTTAATGTATTTTTATTTTGTTTCTCACCTTTTCAGGTTCAAAAGCTGAAAAGGTCACATAATTATTTTTTAATTGCGATAGATTGTTAAAAATATATGTATGATGAAATGAAGCTGGCTTTCGATAGTTTTCATTTTTTAATCTGATGGTTGATGAAATTCTAACTTTCCATAACATTAATCATGTAATATTCCTAATATATAATAGTATCTTATCTGTCATTATTTTATTCTTTTTAATCTAGAAAAAATAATGATTTTAATTTTTGCTCTTACGTTTAAACCTAAGTTTTATTTAAAATATATTTTGGTGAAAAAAATAAATGAGCACGTGAGATATTAAAGAGATGTTAGAAGTCTTATATTTTTACCCATATGGTTTTGAATAGAAACAAACTTTTAACATACAAAAATATCATGTGAATTAGAAATGTTAATTTATGAAAACTAATAATATGTTTTAATTTTAACTTTTCAATTCTTATTTTTAACAGCTTATTTTTTCTATGTTGAGATGAAGCATTATTGCAATTATATGCAATATTAAGTATTCACGAAATATTGCTTCGGAATAAAGGTCTTTGTTTGCATTCTCGTAAATATGAAACTACAAAAATAATTCTTCTTTAAAACTTTTCTAAACTTCCTTCAAGTTTGGTTGATTAAATGTCTTATTCTGAAGATTATTTCAATGCCTGTAAATGTTGTTAACTGACTCAGACAAATCCTGAATATACAAAACATACCCGGAGATCTCATATAGAGATATTTTACATTGAGATCAGAATAAGTATGATAAAACAATATTAAAAACTATATTTATTTATCAGTGACCAAACTCACACATTTAAAATTATTTGGGATGGTAAACTGATATGAATAAATGTTTCTTATCATTTGAAACAAAATTAAATTGATAAATATTATATTTTTAGCATTAATGTGAATTGCATTTGCATTAATCACGAACAGAGCTTATCATCCTGACTGAAGATATTTAACAATCAGCTAAAATTTCCTTTAAAATATTAATGTCATAAATGTATATTTATTACATAATTTTACTGACATATATTTAATTTTTAATATAATGTTAAAATAAATTATAATAAAAAAAATACGATTCGTATTTCTTGAAACCTTTCAAAGAGCTTTCTTTCACTTTATGAGGAAGTCTATCCACATAGAAAATCATAACATCTGCATGATTTATTTAACAATTTAGTTTAAATATATTTGAATTTTTATTTATACTTGGGCGTGTTTTTTTATAAAATAATTTCATTCGCAACAAAGTAAATAGTTCAGGTTAAATATTTCTAATGTGTCTAATAATATGAAGCATTTATTTAAAAATTGATCGTCAATAAGATAACATAAATTCATCGTGATATCTTCTAAGGAATGAAACATTTTCAAGAAATGTTTAAAGGAAATTTTATTTAGTTTATAAATTGCGCATCTAAAGATTTTTCACTAATTCATAAAAATTCCATTTATGATTTAAAAAAATTATCTCATAAATTTTAAGTAATTGCTTTCACCAAAAAATATCTTAAATTTCTTTGAAATTTTCAGAATGCCCTAAATAAAAATATAGTTGTCATTTATTGTCTATTACAGAAACTTTAAGTAATTGCTAATTAGATTTCCTTTTTCTACTTTCATATTCGTATTTTTTATTCATAAAGAAATTAATTTAAATAATAATCATTTCCTTAATCTTAAATTCATTTTTTTAAAAACTAGATTCTTATTTCATAGTGAATTTTAACTTTATTACTATTTATTGGTTCTAAAGTACTTATTTTTGAAGAGCATTTAAGAGTTAACTCTATAACATCTAAATTGTATTATTTCCATTATTGGACATGTTTTTTTCTTTGCTATTTCTTTTAACAACAGAATTATATCATTTGCCCTTATCTTTTTAAAATCCTTGATAAAATTGATTAAGGAAATTTAATTAAAATAGATTTATTAGATTTAAATGCAACTCTTGCACAAAAATATTGATGAAAATAAAAAAAAATAATTGGTTTGAGCTTTAGGCGTTTCAAATTATTTGATTTGAAATTTGCTACTTTTTTTTAATTTCCCTTTAAAAAAGTGAATTATGCTGAAGTTATTCTTAAGAAAAGTCAAAATATATAGGTAATATAACTAAAACGATTCGAGAACGGCAAACTATGTTATTTGAATAGATTATGCAAATATGTGCTTTTCCAATTTTTGCAAATTAAAGAAAGAAAAGGTGTTTCAGAAAACTGGGAATAAATTTTGAGATTTGAGAAAGTAGATGTCCTCATTCAGCATGATGCTTTTTCAACTTACTTAGTTATAAAAAACTTTTTTAGTTTGCGATCATTCTTTTTGATGACGATTTCCTTTACGATAAATTATTATGGATACGCAGTTTTTTTTTATTGAAATCAGAAATGAAGCCTCGGTGTAAATCCTACGGTAAAATTAGAATTCCATAGATTCTAGCAAGGAAATTGCATTGCTTATATTTTCGAAATAATAAATTATTCCTCAATTATTCAATTTTGTAGTTTCCACCAATACTACTTTATGAAATTTAATACCGTCTCGACTATGTTACTAAGAATGTGTAAATATGAACAGCTATCTACCAGGAAAATTGATATATTTAGAATTGTCAAATTGGGATATAACAAAGAGTAATAATATATTATTTATATAGCTTTAGTTAGATTTTGTTTGAAATTTTAATTAAACCCATAAATAGTGAATTATTTAAAAATTTTGAAATTGTTTTTTGTAATATTTCCTTAAAATTAGATTTGTGGAAGAATAATTTTTGAACCGTTTAATTATATTATGAATACATAAGTTTGATATTTTCTAGTATTTAGATAATTTCTTAAATTATTTTGTATTAATTTCAACAATAAATTTTATTGCTGCAGTAAAATTCAAGGCATTTTCAAAGCTAAATGCTTATGCTCTTAATTTTGCTCAAATTCTGAGAGCTAAGTAAGAAAATTTTGCCTTGTTGTATGTGCATTCACAGAGTTATTTAACCCAAACCAAGCATAGCCAATATTCTCCACTAATCAAACAGTTGCCACAAGAGAGTAATATTATGACAGAAAAATAGTTTGTCTTGTCGGAATTTACAACAAAAAAAACAATGCAATGTTCTGTTGATAAATTGTGGAATCCCTTTATAAAAATAAGCCTTTTTTTACAAGTAATGGGCGAATTTTATGAAATAATTTTAAACAATATTTATGTAATCAAAATTTCTTAAGACGTCTAAAAGAAATTATAGAAGAGAAGGATAAGATTGAGATAATGTATCTTACGGATTTTTATTTTTCTAAAATGGCAGTAATTACTAAACATTGTATAACAGAATTTATACAAATTATATCACATTCAGAAAATTGTAAAACTTGTATAATTCTATTATTAAAATATTAGTGTTTCTTCAGAATTCCAATAAATCCGAATTCCAAAAATAAAAATTATAATTTTTTACAGAAAAATCAAGAATTTGTGGTTGAAAATCCAGTATGATGTCGTATGGAAACATTTTCTGTTAAATATTTCACAGCAACCTATATCTATTGGGAGGTAGTAGCGTTGAAGCAACTAAGTGCTTCGATGTCTCTCCTTGAGCAAAGAAGTCAATAAAAAATATATGCTTGAAGAAGCGATGCAACAAATAATGATTGAACATTCGTGAAGAGCAAATGTGAGAGCCCCTATCTAAAAACCTATTTTAGAGAGGTTATCAAAGAATAGAGTTTTTTGTTGAGTATTGGAAAAGTTAATCTTTTGGAGTGGGATTCTTCCTAAATACATAAAAAAATATTTAAAAAAGTCTTTAATTTTTTTCTTGAATTGAAATTTAAAAAAAATGCATAGTGTCAAATGCAACAAATGCTAAAAAGATAATTCTATGAGATAGTCTTCACAGTTAATTCGTAAATTCCTAAAAGATAATATTCGAAAGAGGAACGGTAAAATAAAGACGACAAGTATTTGTTAAAAATTGCAGGAAGTGAATTTCCGCAAAACTTCTAGAAGGATTTCCGTTATTAAAATAATATATATCAGCTTTATGTTTGAATTTTCAAAAATAATGACTTTTAACTCCCATTTTGCATGCTGTAATTACCTTTTTGTTTTGTAATTCTTGTTTAAAATTATATATTTCTCGAAATTGAATTAAATATTTTTTTTAAAAAACTAATTCAAAAAATTAGGATAAATGCTTCTATTATTTAGAAATTTTTCTCCATATGTAAAATATAATGCTATTACGCAGATATTACTTCACATTAAAGGATAATTTTTACAACATATAAAAAGGCACCTTAGTACAACAATTTTTAACCCATTAAATTGAATTAATGCTCCATTAAATTTAATCATGTCTATTCAATCAAATAAGAAACAAACATAAAAAGTCAAGGAATTTCTTATGAGGAAATACCTAAAAAAACCACTCTAAAATTAATGTTCTTGTGAAGGAAAAACATTCCTTGTTTGCTTAACAGATTTTTTTCATAATGTACCTTTTTTTTTTTTTTCGTCTCTGTAATCATGAAAGATTTAATTTTGTTTCAATTGTACTCATTAGTTTTAGGGTATTTTCATCTAAAGTGCTCGTTTCATTAGTTTCATCATAATACAATGGAAAGATATTTTTTTCTTGCATTGCTTATTTTATTCAGATTTAGAAATTAGAATTTTTTTCTTCACTAAGGTTAACTTGATCTAGTAATGCTCGTTTACTGAAATTTTTAATATGTCCTGTTTGCTGAATCTTAAGAATCAAAATTATTCAAAATATCTTAAAAAATATGAGTAAGGTAAAATAATGATATTAATAATTTAGAAACGACATTTATCTCCTACTATCTATTTGAAATATTGATATTATTGCACTAAATATTGATTAATCTTAATTTATTATTACCTTGGTAAAACAGATAAATAAGTGCTCTAGCTATCAGTTAGACAACATAAAAAAAAACTAAATGATAAAACTATTTAATATGTGAATCTAAAAAAGATTTGAATAGGGTCGTTGTTCCTCTGAAACTCTCATAAAGAGGATTGTTCTCTCTCGACATTTGAATTAATATTGTATATCTTATGGTGAATAAAAGAGAATATTCTATTAAAAAATAAACAATTAAACTATAATGTAAAACATGGGAGATGGAAAGTAGATAAAGTTCTTTGATTCATGATGCTTTTGTACTGGTAAGAGTCTGTCTTCAAGTCTCTTTAGTTCCTTATCCCCTCGTATCATTGATTGGGATGAGAATTTCTTTCTTCATGTGAGGTAAATTACAGTTTTGAGGTGGAATTTATTCTTCTTGAAAGACGGGATAAGTTGTACCAACACTGTTGCTGGTCCCTTGGTTTCAAATTTGATTTCTGCCTTCTTAGTAGCCTTACGACTTTAATCCAAAATTAACCGGATGTCATAATCTAGAGATAAATGTGAGCTTTTTATCTAAGCTCTTTTAATTAATACATGAAATTTGATAGTTATGAAAGCGATAAAAATTCAAATGACAGTAAGCATAGTAATTCATTTTTTATTAATGAACAATCATTTAAATGATTATAAGCATAATAAAGCCTTATTTTATGATTGAACAGAAATTTAAAGGACAATAAACGTAATCAAGTATTTTTTAATGAACATACATTCATATTAATGAACATACATTGAAATAACAATAAACATAAACAAGCATATTTTTATTAATTGTTTAGAATTTTCCACATTTGTTCTTGAAATAAATTTGAACTTTCATTTATTTCAAGAATTAAACAAACATCAGTTGTTATATTTCCATCCTTTAAAAAAATATTTAACTGAAATATAATAAGCAAAAGAAGGAATAGTTAATATATTCTTTATCTTTACTCAAGACATTATTCGATTACGTAAATACAAAAGAGAAGAAAACTGAATATAACAGAATATGTTCACAGACGTAACAAAAAGTAGTTAATGCTTGAATATAATTACATTATTGAGAAAGTTCCCGCTCCAGGAAACAATTACAGCTTAGTACTTAATAAGCCATAACTAATTTTACGTCGAGGTGGCATATATTTATTGTCTACATTCCTTAAATATTTAATTTGCTCAGAATAGGAAAAAAAAAGAAAATTGCGCATAGACATTTTGATATGGATTTCAAAAATAAAATAAAGATTCTAGAAGAATGTTTATATATGAATTTATATGTTAAAAGCATGAGTTAGAAACAATTATTATATTCTATTTTTCTGCTTTTCATATTTTTTAATGATTTCTAATATCATTCATATGAAGTTTGTTTTAACATAAGAGCACGATAACTGTAGTATACCAAAACATAGATATATTCATATATTTATAAATATATTCCCTTTATTTGTAGATTGTTAATAAAGTTAAACCTCTCCGAGAATGTTGTTAGACATCTAATGCATATAATTTCCATAAATAAAAATTTAGAAAGTTACATGTAAAAGTTACAAATATTCGGAGTTTTTCATTAGTTCAAATGGATTACAAAATATACCAAATAATTAATTTCTGAATCATAATATTTAGAAATATTAAATGAAAAATTTGTTTAATTACGTATGTTTCAAATGTTCTAATTCTTTGTAATAATTGGCATGTTTTTTTTTTGCTTCATGATAAATAAACTAGCTATTACCTGCACATCACTTGCGAGCAAAACAACTCCGCCCAAACTGCTTGGTTGCCGCGGATGCCCTACAGACTGTGGTTTAACGCCTGTACACTCTCTCGCCCCATACTATTAGCTTATACTGGTACAAAAAGATTCCCAGGTAACTGTTTTTGGTGATGTTACATGTTGAAGTGTCTTCGCTTGCCAGATTAATCGGCAATTTGAAAATCCCTCAAGGAAGAATAATCCCTCCTTTCCATTAACTACTCTTTCAAATTCCTTTTCTAGACTTGTCTCAGCTTGGGAAAAAATGCAAAGCAATTTCATTGACCTGAGCTTCTAAAACAAAGGTGTTGTATTTAAAATCCTTCATAGCTTCACTTGCAATACCCTACTACGCTGTAGTGGTGGTAGGCCAAAATCTGGGAGACATTTTCCAGTTACGGAAACTGTTAAGGTTTATGGAAATGGTTTATCCTCAACCTATACCAAACCTATACCAATATCTACATATTAATCATTAGGTCATTGTGAGTGTCATATCTTCTGATAAACCGTACTTGTATTTATCCCACAGCTGGGGGGAGCTTTGATAGTTCGCAACTGCTCACTAACATTGCAAGCATATCTTCTACTTCATAGCCAGATTTTAATTACTTCTCTTCAAAAGATTAGATCTGCACTTTTCGGGCATTTTGAAAAACTATCAAATGGTGACAAATCAGAATTTTTTTAAACTAACCTAAACATGGTACATTTAAAAGTATATACGAAAAATATATAACACAAATGCAATTTATAAACAAAAACACACAGCTAACCTAAAAACAATTCATTTACATAATAAAACCGAAATATAAAAGAAACAGCAAATGAAGTCTGTGTTTCTTTAAAATCAAGACAGGTCTTTTTTATTTATCAGTCGAGATTGAGATAGCTACAACAGCATAATACACATAATTTTTAAACTTTTAATTTAAATGAAAACACAATTGTCAACAATCGCCCATGAACTTTCAACGCCAGTTTGCGTAACGCAAATGTCTGACTTTAATACGCCAGTTGGGATAACACATTGCAAATTAGGAATTTTTTTATTTAATTTATTCTGTTTCATTTTAATTTAAAATAACTTCAGAATGAATCAGAAAGATCAATTAATTAAAAATCAGTGATGTTTAATACATCAAACACTCAGAAAATAAACAAAGTAGATTGAAATAATCGGTCGAAAGCAAGTTCAACCCAACCTCATTACTGTTGAGAAAAAAAAAAACTTTAGCCTTACTTGTCTTTGGTGTGATTTGGTCTCAGTTTTGGAGCGAAAATTAATTCTTAATTGGAATAAATTGTAGCCTTTGTCCTATCCCAGACTATAATCTGTATATGTGCTAAATTTCATCCAATTCAGTTCAGAGTTCTGGAGTGATTGTCTGACAAACATATATACATCCAAACCTTCGCATTTATAATAGAAGTATATGTTGAAATAGTCATGCTATTTTTCAATAATAAAATGACTTAAATTACAATTCAGTTTCTTTTCTTTTTTTTTTTTGAAAAATTGAGTTATTACTTTTTTATTAATATTAATTGCTATTTCGTGTTTTTTAAAAAACATATGTTGTTTATTATTTTACCACAAACAAAAATCCATGTACAATTGTTGTCGATTATTTGTCTAAGTAATATTATATCAAGGAAACTATCTCTATAATGCTATAAATTCTTAATACTTTAAGAATAAATCTCAGTACCTCTTTCGAAAACATATTTGCTCCTCTTTTCAACAACTGAGAATTTAATTTTTACTGCAAATTTCACATGCTAGAAAATAGTCTATACCAATAGAAATATTTGCATATATTAGTTAAACTAAATCAGATAAAGTAGATGTATTGAAAACATTGGGGAAAGGGAACATTGAAACGAGAGCAGGATTTTATTTTCCTATCACGTCTGAAATTTGTTCTTTGAAATTTGAAATTCTATGTTCATGTTTATACATTTTGTTAAACTCTTTTTTAAGCATATAAATTTGTAAGAAAATATCAAACAACAGAATGAATTTGAAAGTTCGTAAGATTCTCTAAACTTAGATTGGATGCAAGAAGACTAGAGAATTTTGCATCA
The DNA here is from genome assembly GCA_026543055.1 of Argiope trifasciata. Classification (NCBI taxonomy): domain Eukaryota; kingdom Metazoa; phylum Arthropoda; class Arachnida; order Araneae; family Araneidae; genus Argiope; species Argiope trifasciata. The sequence continues at coordinate 526,816 of JAPMOQ010035588.1, forward strand.
ATTTCTTGATCAATCGTTTCAATCAACCGTTATCCATCCTCAAATATTTACTTTTGAAGAAACTATTTAATTTATTAAGAATTAACTATTTTAAAATATAGAATAGCCCATCGCAATTATAATTGGATTTAAAATAATTTCTTGACCTGATTGACTTTTTACACAAATCAGCTCTTCTTTCGTTGCAGTCGATCTTTATGTTAGCTGGAGGGGATATATTGAGTAGGTAATGCTTCTTACTAAACAAATCAAGACTGCCGTTGACTTGGAGATATTTTTTTTCTTATGGATATCTCGTGATTGAATTTCTTTTCTTACAGGAACATAATCAACCGTTATTTCTCTGGCGTCCGTTTGATATGCTTCTAATACCAATTCACTTTGAATTCTTTTGGTGGATATTGAGTAACTATGTGTTTCTTGGGACAATAAATAAGAATTCGATTTCTTTTAGACTAGATTCAATCTAGATAGTGATTGGATTTGTTCCTGTAAATATCGATACTTTTTTGCGCAGTTTTGTAAATATAAAGAATTGTAAATAGCTAAATGATAGTGCATTTCATATGCGATATAAATAAAAAGGCAAAGGTTTCTCTAAACCTTAAATATATATGATGATAAAATAAATATTTCTTAAATTATAATGAACGATATATTGAGAGTATTTTGTATGTAAGGCGGTTTCTTTAAAACGTTTTTTATCATTCATTTCTTCTTCCAAATATAAATTTGTTCAATACAAAGTACTTAAAATTTATAATTATTTATTCATTTTACCCAAAATTAACCTAATTTTTTAAAGAAAAATTCATTTCTTCTTTTATATAAAACTATGAAAAAAATTACAGTTTACTTTTTTTTCACAGGTTGACGTATGAATATTTTGTTAATTTGCACGATTCTTAAAACTGCTATTGAAAACTTCATTATTAAAAATGCTACAATATATAAAATTTAATCTTGAAATCCATGTTTTACGGATGACCTACAAGTACGCATACCGATGGGGGCATACATCTAAATTAGATAGATATTATTCAGGCACAAAAAATCAGAAAATATTGAAATGTCGAGATTCATTATTACCGTGACAGGACAATTTTAATTATCACTAAATTTTTGAAATTTATAAATGTATAAATAAAAAAATATTTTCTTAAATTATGATATATATATTGTAGTGAACATTCTTGAATTCGAAGTAAAATATGACCAATGTCTCCTAAACATTATTTCTAAAACATACCCACAATTTATCCATTCCCAGATTCATTTTAAATAGATGGCAACAGTTTAATATTAAAAGAGTTCAATAGTAAGTCTGCAATATATTTTACATTAGGAAAATCTCTGAATATAAACGACAAATCAATTTTTATTACAATCAATCAACTTTTATTATTCATCCGTAAAATACAAATAGTATTTTTCCCACAAAGATAATAAAATTTAGCATGATAAAATTCAGGAGATTCATTGAGGTCTAATTGCTTTAATTAGCGAAGGCCATTTAGAAATAAGGATTTTTTTAAATCAAATGGTTTTTGTGATGTGATTAGTTTCTGTCATTTAATTCAATCAATTAAGCACTTCAATATTTCAAATTGAATTAATTAATTTTAAAATTGTAAAAGCATTTTTTCACGTTTTTAAGAAATTATTGATTAATTAATTAGTTTATTTCCTGTCTATTCACCAATACACCAAGAAATATGAATAATTCAGCATAGAGTTATTTTGTTTCCAATATTATTTTATAATTTTGAGAGAACACGAGCATAGAATACGGTATTGTTTTTGCCTTTCCTTCGTATTATTTAACTACTTTCGTTTAGTTAAATTCTATTTGTCTTATGAGTTTAAATGATTATTTTCTAAGAAAGGATCCAAAATTTTATAGGCTTAAATAAAATGAAATCAATAAATTAAATTTAATTGTTATACGATTTCCAAGCGCAGTTTAGCAAGGCTTTTCCTGAACGACTGAAGTCTAAAAGACTTATTGGGGAACATGTAGAGTGCGTTTCATACCATTTCTTTAGCATTTACTTTTTGTAAAAGTTGATGATTCTATTAATAACCAAAATCTTTGAAGGAACACCACTTAGGTAGAGTGGAAAAGTTGTGCTAATAAACCATTATGCTTATGCGCATTTACCTTTTCACAAAATGATTCTATTAACTTACGCCGAGATAATCTTAATAGCTCCTTTAGAGATTCCGATTATCGTAAAAATAAGTAGATTCTTAAAATCTTTGGCTTTATTGTATTAAGTTAAAAGCAAAGATTATATTATATGCAGAGTGAAGTTTTAGTAAAACTAAGATGAGAATTTTTGCAACAACTGTTTTAAAATAAGTTATTCAATGAAAAAAAATATTAAAGTGTTTCTTATTTTTTTATCAAACCCAAATAATTAAGTTTCATTCCCTTTAAATTTAATTAGTTTTCATATTCAACTTTTTCTTATTGAGAAAAATACTGTAATTAAATGATTTGTGGATAAATTTTCTAATAACATAAATCATTTTTAAAAAATATCAAAATTTTAAGAACATAATTTTTAAAACCATAATATATGTTAAATACTTGTTCAAAATGACATTAAGGTCAAAACTAATACAATAAAAACACTTAACGCTGCGTTTATTCTTATATTTACCAATTTCCTCTGTTTGTGGTAAAGCATTTTGATTTTTTTATATTTCAAGCTCTACAAAATATAAAATATTAAACGCTTTTTATTTCAATGTCTATATATTTTTTATTCTGAACAGAATCAATTTGTTTCGATCTCAGTTTTTCTCGAGATTGTCAGAAAATAATACGACCAATTATTAAGTTTATAATTACCACCATTATTTGACAATATGAATTAAACAAAAAAATGTGGAATTGCAAATGAAATTACAATATATATAGTATGATATTTTAAGAAACATTTCATAGAATTTCTGTAATTTTGAATTTAATTGCTAAATAGATAGCAACAAAATTAAATTTAAATTCTATTTAAATGTTAGAGTTACATTTATTTGTATAAAAACATATTTAGGAATATTCAATAAGGAAATCACTATTTACTTATATTTGAAAAGGTAGAATCAAAAATATCAATGCATACCTTCTTCAGCATTTTATAATCGAACACAACTCTTTAAAATCCTATTTACATTCATTTTAAAATACTCTTTCATGACTTCTTCTCAAACCATTCTCTTTCAAATAATTCTTCTCGGTGCAAAAATTTTCATTCAGAAACGCATTAAGCTTCCATTTCATTTAAATTGCTAAATTACTCTCGACTCCATTTCTCTGTGTCAGATTCATGATATCTCTTTAATTACTCTTGACTAACCGTCTGGTGTCAAAAGTAGATTAATTTTTAGCTTCTCATTAAAATTCCCTTGAAAATACTATTCTGCTGTGCCCATACATCGACCCACACATTGATTAATGCTTTGTCCATTTTATTAAAATTTTCATGCCCACAGACATGTTAAGATAAAATAATTTTAAGGTGAAAAGTATGCTAATAATTAGAAGAAAGCAATCCTACATCTAGGAGGCATTGAGCTCGTTAATAGTGGATATACTCTTGGGATTATTATTAATTTTTGGATTAATAGATAGTTAATAACCATTGACATTGATTCTTAATTCAAGAAATTGATCGTTATTAATATTCAGCTAACATTATATGTTATTTTGGTAATTAAAATAATAGCAACTGGTAATGGGAATTAATCTTTCTTATATTTACTTATATTATGGGAAATTAGTATCTATGTAACATTTGTGTATGAAATTTATTTCCTATTGTAACTTATGAATTATTTATTATTATTATTTAAAACTTTTTTGCTTTTGTTTTAAGTAAAATTAATGTGCATGATTTTATATTCTATTACATGGCTCTCTGACAAATGTTTATCTTTTTATTACCACTTATTGATTTTTATACTATTTATTTTTTTATTCCAATTGATTAAAACAATATCTCAATCATAATACACACTATGAAATTCAAATTTCAATAATTATTTTAAAACATGTAATATTTAACATATTTCTTAACTATTATTAATCAATGCCATTTAAGGTATCCGTGGTCGTACTCAAAAATATATAACTTTGTACCAAATAACCAAATAACCAGATTTGTATAACCAGAGAGTGCAACTAAAATCTTCATTTAGTAGGTAAAAGTAGATAAAAAGGCTTATGAGATAATATCTCTTTGGTTCTTTGAATACTTTAATACAGAACTGTTCACTTATATTACACAGTAGATTAAATACATATTTTATACATAGAAAATTATTTAAATTTGTTTTATCACTCTAATTAAATCACAAATAATTTATGATTTGTAATGCATTTCGCATGCATTTACATCATTACATGCATGCAAGATTGAATTTATCTTATAAAGTAATGCTTTATTAATAACAGGATATTTAATGATATATTTTAAAAACTAAGAAAGTATTTATTGAGTTTTAATTTTAGTATTTATAATAAAACGCTCAACATAACTGAAAAATGTTATTTTTATTTTGTTTCATTCTTACACAAATATTTCTGTATAATTTTTTATTAATATTAATATTTTCTTTGAAAGTTTATTAGTTCTTCTTTATCAAATGCTAGTAACTGATTAAATAGCTCTCTTTTGATAAAAGTTTATTTAATCAATGGTCAGACTGAATTAGAATAAATTCATTTGATGCCAGAGGAATTAGAAAAACAATGAACCTTTAATTTTTACAGAACGAGTATATAAAATCTAAAATACTCGAAACAGAAAATCAAGATTGCTATTCAATATTGCAAATCAAGATATATGAGTCAAATTTCTTAAATGCAAGTAAGGTTTATAAAAAATTGAAATCTTGATGGCCATGATTTCGATTATAATTTTTTTTAATTCTAATTTTAGCTTTATTATAAACATTATTATGTTTCGTAAATATGAAAATAAATAATTAACAAATTTTAATAGTTTATTTATATAATAAAATATAATAAAAATAACTCCCTTCTAAGAAAATTCCATTATTGTGAAAGCTTTAGATCATGGAATAATTGCAGAAAGTTTAGTTTTAAATAAGCTGTAATCAATTTTATGATGTCCAATAAAATTTATCATTAACTTTCATTTAAAGTTTTCCCTTAGCTACCTAGCAATAAAGTACGATATTATAATATGATTTAGGGAAGTAGAATAAAGATTAATACTGAAGGCATACTCACAAAACATTTGTATAGGATGGACACAAAACGGAACAAACACCAGAAATGTCTAAGCTATTTGTGCTTTTGACTTTCATTGGAGATCAAATAAATCATGTTTATTAAGCTTATTACTGCTTAATAAGCATAGTTAGGAGAACTATATCAAACAGTTTTCATGTATCATTATTAGGAAATAGTATTTGGATTGATATGTCATTAATCAAGAATGATCGGGAACTTCTAGAGCACTAAGGAATCTTTTAGGAATCAGCCTAGCATATCATTTAATATTTATAACAATTTGCTTATAAGAATCAAAATATTGTCGGTTTTGGAACTCATTTTTCAAAATGTTTTAAATCATCAAGAATACAAAATAAATTTTAAATCTGATAGTATACTTATTTAACATTAGTAAAGATATCGGTATACCATGTAGTTAGTTTTTAGTAGAGGAAATATTTGCTTAAATATATACTTTGGGAGATCTGTATACTTGTACAAGTTTATTTTCCGGAAAAAGAAAAATTAAGGATTAGCTATAAATCTGCTAAACATTCTCAATTCTTTTGGATTTCAGGTGCTCTACAAATTACTTTATTGGTAATTTGTCTGGGAAAATTTAATCAAGATCATTATGGTATATAATAGACTTATAACTATGCAACAATGCATTTGAATTATGTGTAGCTTTTTTTGATGACTGACTCATAGCTCACAATGTCTGCTCTTTCTTGAATTGATGACTTATTGTATAGATCCCTTCTATTAAAAACCACAGTTCTATATATTTTCGAACTTTCCACATGTTTACATGCTTTTGTTCCCAAGGTGAAAATGTCGGCATAATAATAAAATATTTAAACTTGTATACTTAATAAAAATTACTTATTAAATTAATTGGGAAAACTTTTGATGGGATATTTTAATAAATTTTTCATTAAAAATCTTGAACAATCATGTAATACAATAAGAGATTTTTTAATATAAACTTTTTTATTGTTTCAACAATGAGCATGAGTTGATCCTCAATTGAAGATTTCGCTTTAAAACTAAGATTTGAAATTGCTGAAACAATTAAAAATTAGACTTGCTTGTGTGTATATATATATATATATATAAATTTCGGAAATTAATTTCAAACCTTGAAGAATAGAAATAAATTTTTTCGCTTTCATGTTAAATACATAAAGATAACTTTTTATTTCATTACCAGCAATATGCATTCATCAAAATATAAATATTAACAGCATAACATATTAAATATTGTAATGGCATTCATTGCGAACCATATTTCCAATGTTATTTTTAAACACATTCTTCAGTGGAAAGCGTAAGAAGCTTTCTGTATAATAGTGCTTTGGGATTTATAAGTTATTCAATTCTCAGAAACTAAATAATGTGAAAGTTCTTTTGCAGAATATGTGAATTTAAACTTTTGAAAACTTCTAGAATTTCAGGAAAACGCTTTAATTATCTTTGCTTTATATTTCGCCTTGAAGCAAGCTTTTGTTAAGTTAAAAATTTAAAAAGCCCAAGTTAATATTTAAAGGACAATGTTGAGATGTAGACTCTTTAGTTTTGTTGCGCATATGGGGAAGTACATTTTGGAAACATCATTCACTGCAATTATGAAAGAGGTATACAAAGAATCTTTATGGCTCTCTCATATTTCTCGAATTTATTGTTTCACTTTTCATATGCATCAGAATAGGAACGAATATAGTTGAATTTTCTGAATAAACCAAGAAGGCTGTTTTAGTCACTAAAATGATGCATTTTTTTAAATATATGGAAAGATTCACATCTAACAAATTTTAATAGTACCACAGAGTTAGAATGGAAACGTTTACTAGTTAAAAGTTAACTGATTATAATTATTATGATGCTATCTTTGATATTCAATAACTTTTCATTGTTATTTATGGATGACATTACAATTATATTGTAGGTGGAAATATTTTTTGATAATACTAAATTTTTTAGGCTTAGGTCAATGGACAAAAGGACCCAAAAATTATTATTATTATTTTATATAAAAAAGCAGATCAAAATAAGAAAAATTGAAAAAATCATCATAAAATCCTCTATCATCTCTGCCAGCATTGTATTATTTTTTAATATTTGTATCAGAATTCTGATTTTTTTAATTTGTAAGAATATATCTATTTCCTGCAACTTATTTTTAAATCGATTTTAAATGGAATTTAAATATTTTTTTATGGGTTGTATCTTTGAAAATAAAAATGGGAAGCTAGTTAGGTTTGAAATTTAAAGTAAAATACTTGCATATTTTCCTTTTTGAATGTTTGTTATACCTTTTTATATATTACCAGAAATAAAATTATACAAATCCTCACTCTATGATTGAAATTTTATATACAAAATGTAAAAAAGAGAAGAGATTATGACTATAATATTTTAGCTAATTAATGAGTACAGGTGTTTTAATATTAATTTACTTAAATGAAATTAGTTGATATAATTAATATTTTATGTTACAATTACCTAAAATATATACAAATGCAAATATTTGTACCACAAAATTAATTATAAATCACTTTTTCCGTCCAGATTTGCATCCCATTCGTACTTATAATAGTTATCTTAATCTAAATATCTCATATATATTATTGTTGTATATATGATAATACTTAGTTTAGTTTTGAATATTACTATTGATCCATTCATTATTATATATGATAAAGAAAAGGCCTTTAAATCAGCTGTTCAAAAATAGGATAAATTAATTTCTCACATCTCTTAAAAAACTTCGAAATTCCCGAAATATGTTTTATAACGTCAAATTGAAACTAACAGTCATAAATTAGAATTTTCAAATCAGTACTTCTCCAAAGTAATATTCTTCAAATTTTTTATAATTTTAATAATTTGCATAAAATGATGTTTTAGAATTTCTTCATTAAAATTAAGGTATTAGAATTTTTTTACTGATAAAATGAGATTTAAAAACAGGTTTTTTTTTCTTTGACTTTTTATCCTATAAGAATGGTAGTCAAAAACTGAAGCTTATATAAATAAATAATTTTTTTAACTTCGGGAAATTTATCGTTTATGTAATAGTATATCAGCTAACTTATATTTCGGCTCCTTTCTCTGAATAAATTATTGAGATAATTATGGAAAAAGTCCTTATTATTTATCGTCTATTAACACACATGTTAATGAAATATTTCAATAATTATGAGGAAGAAAAATTAATTTAGCATTTTCATTTTTATCTTTTTCCGTGCTTTCTTGAATATTACCCATAAAATTATTTTTTCTCCATTTCTTGTATATTATTATAGTATTTATAGATACTTTTCACATTATATATATATAAATATTTCTTCATTTTTCTACATGTTATTTCTACAAGCGTTGGTGGAATAATGATTTATGTGTTTTTAAGTAGTCAACTACTAAATAAATGAATCGTTATTTCTTCTCATCTAATCGGTACTTTTTAAGGGAAAGTCAAGTAGATGCAAAAATATAAGAAGAAGTAAGTTCAGTTTTTGAAATGTGAATTAATTAACGCCATTTGCATATTATCATTTTTCAATTTGTTCTTTTTTGTAAGAAGAATATCACTATTCACTTTATTTTGGAAGAAAAATACATTATTTTTCCGTTGTGAAAATAATCACATTTTTTTTTTCCATTTTTATTCCAAAATTATTTGTCAATGAAATGAAGTGGATGGAAAAAAAAGCTACGTTGGAAGTTTTGAAAAAATTATTAATGTTCTGTAAGTTTATTAAAAATGATGAAATTATTCATGATCGATAGCTGGATAGCTTGAAACTTTCTTTTAAACTGTTCTAATATATTATCAACGTTCGATGTATCGTTAAGTCTTTGAATTTTTATACCCAATTGAATAATAATACATTATTGAGAGTGTTGGAATATGATATAACAATTGTTAATAGTTAGAAAAAATAATTACATTTTCATCAATTCATATATTTGGGAGCTTTTAAGCTGTAGATATTTTCAACCGGTCAAAAATTAAGGTGTTAAAAAATGTGAAATATAAAATTAATTTTGCAACAATTTGCATTCCAAAAATTAGCTTTCTTGGAATATAGAATGCAATTGCAGATTGAACAGAATGCAATTGATAAAGAATAAAAAAGAACTTTACTAGAAACTCAGCACGTTTCAGCTTTTTTGCGAATTTTCAGCAAATGAACTCATTTACGTAATGAAATTTTCTAGACTTTCTGTAAATGTTGCAATCCTAATCATTTTTTTTCTGCTAAACCCACTACTGCCTTTCTCTGAAAATAAATATAAAGTGCACGGCTCGATAGCTATATTTATGAAATTTACATATTTTCCCCAATTCTAAATATCATAAAAAATAAAATGTTTGATTCATATCATTTCAAATTTCAATCAATTTCATATCAATTCATTTGACTCATATCATTCAAATCGGGATGTATATCATAAAAGGCAACGCCTTGATGTTATCAAACAAGAATAAGATGGCTGTTTAGAAGAATCATGTTTCGAACTATCGAAACCTTCATATAGCGTAGTTTGAACTATGTGAACAAATATGAAGGTAGTTTAAATATTTTATTGCCCTCTAAAATAAAAATATTCCTACAAAAAACGGTATTCAAATTTTTTTTATAAAAATGATATCAATGGTAAAATAATGTAGATCATTTAATAACATCTTAAATAAGGCAATTTCATATTAACTCTTTTTTGTATACAATTTAGCAAATAAATTATTTTAATTGATAAAATCGTTCTAATTTTAAGTATATATATATATATAATTTAAAATATTTTCACGATACTTCTCTATTTCTACTTATAAATTATTCAAAAAATCATTATTATAACTGATAAAATCTTTCTGAATTTCAAATAAAATATTAAACCTATCACTTTTAATAATATGCAATAAATTTGTTTCAAACAATGTTGGTTTTATCATTTCCAGTATTAAGAAATACATATTTGCCTTTTGCTTGAAATAAAAACAACTTCTTTTTAAAACTAAGATCCGTATCATAATATACTTTCATCATTTCGTTCAGACCTCCTTATAATTTAAAATGATATTTGCAAAATGGAGTTGCATAATGCTATCCCATACGTATAATTCCTGTTAAGTGCTTTCCAAAATATTAATTTAACATAAACGCACCGGTAATTCCATGCAATTCTTCTTTCAAAACATACTTCATTTTAGGAGTTTTATTGGATTGGTTTCCTTCACAATCAGGAAGTAATGTTACATTCTTATTAAGGAGAGCATAAACTTCTATAAAACAAAATAAACAAAATACATTTGTTGCTCTGAAAATAATGAAAAATGCAGTCTTATTTCTTACAATTGAATAAATTCAGATTCTTTTCGATGATATATATTGTATCGATAAATAGTCCCAGATATAATCATTTAGTATAAATATTATTTGTTTGGAATTTTATCGATTACCATTTCACAAAACAAATATCAAAAAATATTTCCCTTAAAATAAAAATCGTAAATAAATGTATTGATTACTTTCTGTAACTATGAATGGTTGCATTTATTATTCTGAGAAAACGGTGAATCTTTAACATTGACATTAAAAGTTTAAAACTGTTTCGTTTCTATCGCTAACAAAGTCCCTTGACTTTAGATAAAATAAAACTATGAAAAATTGGTATCTTAGCATAAGCTGCTCATTAGTTTGGCAGCATTTTTATGAATAATAGTAAAGTTATGGGAATTTATCTCAATTATGTTTATGAATGTCACAATAAAACACATTCAAAACAATCAAATAACATGTAAAATTTAGTTTTTTTATATTTTATGTTTTCGAGCAAACATTTGAAGCTTCATGAAATGCAATAAATGAGAGATTATGAATTTATTAAATTAAACGAATTTTAAATTTATCATTGATTTTGGATAATCTGAAAATAATTTAAAAAATGTATTTTTTCAAGAGCTGATATTTAATGTTTATATTTCCCAAAATGAATAAGCGTACAGCTGTTATTATATAAATAAACACGCATGCATTAAATCAGATAAATTAAATTAATTTTCAGCTACCACTGAGCTCATTTCAGCCTGGAATTAAATAAATTCTTTCTGCATCTACTGAATTATGTATTACAAATTTATTTCCAATATATATTTATTATTTTAGTTCAATATATTTTTATTGTGTTCTAAAATAATCAGGAAATGATAATATAAACTTATTATCCAGAAAAATTCTTAGTTTTATTAATTTAAATCATTGTTATAATAATTTTTTAAAAATAAATTCCAAATGCATTAAGTGTAGCTCTTTTTCAGTAAATTATTATGGCTGCTAAGTTAAGAAACAATCAAAATAAGTCTCAAATTAATTTTTCAAAATAACTTTTATACTGCATATGAACGCAGGAGAATCATTGCATTGAGTTATTCGATTCTATTGCTATGTTTTATGAAATTTGAATACTGCAAATTGCTTTTATATGAAGATCATCGGAAGTTAAATAAAATTTATAAGTCTGCGTGCAGTATTTTATAAAACTGAATCGAATTCCTCTTTAAAAATGTATTGTTTTTAAGCTCTAAGGACTAATTTTAAACTTCATTCAATGATAAGAATTCTACATTTTGAGCTATTTTCTATAGAAAATCATATTTAAATAAAGTTATTAATTATAAGAGGTATTGTTATTTAACAAAAGATAATTTCACATTTATCTGCTTTCTTTTACATTTTTTTCCAAAAATATTTCTTTTTAGTTTATTAAATTATTTACATTGTTTTATAATCTTGAATATATAAAGAATTGAGCAAATGTATATCATGATAAAGATAAGTCGGTTTTTATAAGTTCTGTTTTCTAAAATTTTTTAAGTAAAACTTACTACTATATATTATCTATATAAATAGAATTTTACTAAATAAATTGTACGATAAATATTAACAATTTTACTACACTGACTACCAATAAGTATTTGAACACTTATGCAAATGACGATATCTGCGGTCCTAAGGTACGGCCTCCCCAGGTATATATCGTGTAGGAAACAGTATCCGATTTAGTCGCATGCAAGATGCCTCGCAGTTCGGAGCTGTCTGATTTCGAGAAAGTTATAATTATCGGGTATCACAAATGTGGCCGATCCTTAAGGGACATATCTAGAGATCTGAAGCACCTAAAATCGACAGAGGCCTATGTGATTAAGAAGTGGAAGTGAGTGATGATTGTCCAAGTGTGCCCCGAGTCGGTAGACCAACGAAAATGGGAGATAGAGAGTGACGAGTGCTGTCCTGAGAAATTCGGAAGAATCTCACCCAACCGATGGCCGTCATCCACTAGGAGTTTCAGCAGGCACCCGGGAGTAATGTTTCAATGAATACCATCCGTAAGGAAGCACATCTGCTTGGTTTTCATGGTCGTGCTGCTGCCCATAAGTCTTTGATCACTAAGTTCAACCACGCTGCTCGGTTAATATCGTGCAAAGAAAATCGAAATTGGACCGTAGATCAGTGGAAACGGGTTCTTTCGAGTGACGAATCAAGGTTCACCCTTTACCGTTTGGATGGCAGGGTCTGGGTCTGGCGTCTGCCTGGAGAATGTTTCCTGCCAGAATGCATTGTGTCAACAGTAAAATTCGGCGGAGGTGGAATTATGGTCTGGGGGTGTTTCTCCTGATATGGGTTGGGACCCTTGGTCCCATTCATGGTAAGCTCAACTCCGATGCCTACTGCACTATTTTTGATGACAATGGACTTCCTAAGTTATGGCAGTTTTAAGAGTTGGACCCCTGTTACTTTCAGGACGACAATGCCAGTTGTTTTCGACGTTAACCAAGGCTTGGTATGTTGCCAATGGAGTTCATCGAATGAACTGGTCTGCCCAGGGTCCAGACCTGAACCCTATCGAGAACCTCTGGGACAAGTTGCATCGCCGAATTAAGAGGTGCACTACCAGTGCAAAATCGGTGAAGGAATTTCTATGTGTTCTCCAAGTCGAGTGGAAGAAAATACCACTAGCTGTCATACAAAGACTTGTGGAAAGTGTGTCCCGGAGGGTGCACGCTGTAATTAGCTCTCGTGGAGGCTCTACCAACTATTGATTTTGAAGAAAGTTAGTTTTTCTTTTCTATCACAGGTGTCGAAATACTTAATGATAGTCAGTGCATAAATCTTTACTTAAAAAAGAAAATGTAAAAAAAATGAAATCAAACTATTGATATAAACTCCTACAAAAATTATTAGAGCTTAGTTATTCCAGTTACTCAATAGCAATAAAGTAACACATGTTGAATTTATTTTACTTACCTTCTGGCTCTGTAATTGATTTCGTTTAGAATTACCAAACATTTTAATAATTTTGCTAACAAAAAGCAAATTGATTTTGAAAGCATTTAAATCATCACAAAATTCTTATGAATACATATATTCAAAATGTAGTAATGCTTCCAAAGATTTCATTCTTAAATTTGAATTAACTAGAATTTGAAAATGGGCTCAATAATATTAAATGTTTTTTATGTATTATTGCTTCCACAATAACATTCCATTTTATTTTATGTAATATTCCTTCCATAATAATATTTGATGTTAATTCATGTAACATTCCTTCCACAATAATATTTCATATTATTTTGTATAAAATTCCTTCTACAATAATATTCCATACTTCTATTTCTTGTCCTTTTCTTTTTATCACTTTAAGGAAAATATTTTTCGATTATGAACTTCATATAGAGTCATCGCAATTGAAAAGTCGGCAATGAGTGGTTAGAATAAAATAAATAAACTTCATCATAATCATCAAAAGGGAACCTGTAATAATAAAAATATTTAATTTCATGATTAATTTTATAAAATGTGAGATATCTATCAGTGAAAGAATCATCAATTCATTTTTTTCTTTTTATTATTAGCTTTTTTTCACCATCTATTGTTTTGATATTATTAAAGGAAAAAAATAACCTTTAAAATTTTCACTTCATTCTCATCGGGGTTTTTGTTCTTAAGGCAAAATATTAAATATGCTGTTCTAGTTTATTTTTAATTAACTTTAAATAACAATTCAAACGAATAATTCGATCATTTGTTGCTGCTATCAATTCATTCTTTTTCTTGCTACAGAAACAGCTTCCGTTCGTAGGATTTTTATGTTTCAGTTTAATTTTATATGGAACGTAACTTTATTAAACTGGGACAAGAAAAGAAGAATTAGTGACACAGGATTAAATATATATATTGAGGATAGGCGACTAAAAATTAAATTTTTAATCTAAGAGATCCTTTTAATATAAAATTTCACACTCTGGCGAGCATAATGATTAAACCTGTGATACAGAACTTGAAAAAGAGTTCACTTCTTTTATAACGTAAGGATTTTTTTCTTTACTTTTAATATAAAGTTTAATACTTTTGATAATCAAATTTTATAGGAAAGGAGTATTTAAAATTTTTGAAAGATTAAATATTTGATAAAAATAAGGAAAAAAGGGTAGATATTAAAAAAAATATGAACATTTGACTAGAAATAAATTGATTTCAAAGCGATAAATTTTTGTTAGGGAAAATGTCCTTACCTTTTTCATGAAAATGTGGGTTATTTATTTTCATTTTATTTACAAAATTTGGTATCAAAGTTTGGAAAAAATTAAAGAATGGTCATAATAAAAACTGATTTTAGCAAAAGATAGTTTTGAAAAAGTAAAAGAAATGCATAAAAGGTAATCTTATTTTCAAAATTTATTTTTAAAATGATAAATGCTTTAAGTATTGCAAATGGCTTATGAAACCTCATTTATTCATAGAGAAATAATAATTTTTAGCTTTTAAAGATATTTAAGTTTCGAAATTTTTAAATAATGTATATGTAGAATAGAGAAAACATGTTAAAAATACTGAATTCGACATAAATATTTTATAGTCAATAATAATTCCAATAAAAAATAATATTTTCTTCAGCAATTCTTAATTCTTAGCTATTTGTTTTGGAAATAAAGCTGAAAATCAAAATTTCACTATAAAATTCTTACTTTTAAATGTCACAGTATGGTGATTTCAGATTGCATGACATAAGATTGTGCTATACTGGACTAACTGGTCAAATTAATATTTCTTGCATTCTGCAGAATTAATAGGCTTTAGTGTTTTTTTTTACAGTTCAGTTTTTATTTAGTTTTGAATTATTATAAATAATATTTTCAAATATATTGATCATACTGATTTAATCCTTGCAATGCAAAAATATTTTAAGTATAGCTTCAAAATATATTGAAATCTACTTATGATGATTGATATTTTGATTTGGTAAGCTACATGAAAGCACTTCTTAAAGAGGATTATATCACTTTTTAAATTTTAATATTTAATTATTATTTTTTTAATTTTAAAAATTAAGGAATTATATGCAATATTTTTTATCAATTGTAATTAATCTAAACATAGTTTATTTCATATTGAAAGTGCTTCTTTAATTTTTTAGATACTTGGGCAAAATTTATTCTTTTAATTCATTGGATCAAGCAAGCTATATTTTCATTTTCTTTTTAATTATATATTTTATTTCTCTCCTTCAATATTTGTAAACGCTTATCTCAACGAATTGGTATTCATGACATTGCATTTCATTTTATTTCATAATAAAATTTAATAGGTTGATATAAAATTTAATCTGCTTATATTAATATCTATAGAAAGAAAAACATTCTTTTATTCGATTACATTATCTGTTTTGAAATATATTACCGAGATTCACTTTTTCAATTTCGATTTTTCTCTAAAAATGAATTTGCAGGCATACTGTAACCAAATTGTACGCATTAATTTTGAAGTGAAAAAGGCATCTCAAACAATTACGAGGATTAATGAATGAAAAACATATTGAAACTTACTACAGAAATATGCTGTCATTCAATCTATTTGATTTAAGGTGGAATCCATCAATAGAAATCAGAAAAATCTTTTTATAGCTTTCATAAAATGTTTAATCTGTGTAAGTGTTGCCAAAATTATCCATTTATTTATTTAATATCTTGTCAGCCTAAATATGGGCATGCAATCCTTAAAAATTAGAGATAGTAAAGATTAATGTTTTAATGCTTATTTTATTATTCAAGTATCTAAAGTAACTCAATATTTAATATATAAATATACTCGCTTTAGTCTTAAGAAATATACGTATGCTCGCTTCATTATTAATATTTATAAAAATACATATTTTATTCTTTGAAGGAGTGAGTAAAAGGATTATCGATATTCTTTCTAGGAAACAGAGTTGCATACCCTAGATACTCGCAATTGACTAGAAAAGACACTGTAGCTTAATCTAAAATTATTTTTTAATTATTAAGCAGAAGTGAAAATTACGTGTGTGTGCTTAATTAATTTGATAGAATATGTTTGCACTGATAATGCTTCTAACAGCTTTTGTTCGCTTATTATTAATTTAAAATTAATGACAATATTAGCGATTCTCACTTTGTCAAGGATTTTGTTTACTTGTCTGACAAAGTCATCTATCAATGTTTACTTAAGGTTTCTTCTTTATTACGTAGCATGTATATTCTCCAAATTGATATTCAAACTTTAACCATATAGACTTTGTTTTGCGATGTGAAAACTGAAGCCAGATTTGAAGAAATCATGTATAGGTTGCTGTACAGAATGTGTTTATAGGTATGCATCGCTAAGCGAAATAAAAAGCGAAGACTTAAATCCCACAAACTTTCTATTCTCTAATTATATTTCCTCCTACTTTCTTCAATACCTCTAGATGGCTTTTAAAGAATTAGTTTAATACGGGCTCGCCTCCAAACATTGAAAACATTGCCACACATTTCATTTGCCTACCTTGATTTTCATGTGACTTAGGGAAATTAATTTTTCGCGTAAAAATGTTACTCATTTAAAGGGTATTCTTTAGGCAATTTTTTAAAGGATATAATATTAAAATATTTTTGGAATCTATATTAATTTCAGAAGAACAATCTGACCTTTCTTGGTTTTATTCTTTATTAACCAGAATAAATTTACTTCAAACCAATATTTATACTTCTAGCCACATATATTTAGACTTATTATGATGCGAAGTTTGAAATGGCTCTTAACCTTCTGTGTATTAGTTGTATAATAAAATGTGGTTGTAGATACGTATCGTTAAGCCAAATAAACACCAGCGAAGACACGAGGTCCAAAAGCTCTCCATGCTCTTATTAGCTTTCCCGCTACTTGCTCCTATAGCTTCAAATGTCTTTGAAGCAATTTGTTTAATTTAGCTCTACATTCAAACACGTGAAACGCTTTGTGGCACTCCTCGTTTCTCTTTGCATTTTCAACATCTGTTCACACAAATTTCTATATGGCAAATGGTCACTATATGTATAAAGACTAGAATCATAATCAACACAAATATGACGCATTTGAAGGAAATATACTTCCCTCTATAAACTTTATAAGTATCAATATGATCTCAGATTTAACAATTTTTTATTGCAAACTATTTATATTTCATTTTATTTCTTCAGTTATTCGTTCAATTTTAAAAATAAACTTGCTATTTTAAACATTATCAGTTATTTATTTATTCTCTACTCTCATTGTACTATAAAAATAAGGTCGTATATAATTAAATAAGTATAGAGTTATAAAAATTAGGACGGCGCATAGTAAATGAAAGTTGGAATGCGGCAACATCTGAGTGCACCATAAAAGTAGTCTAGTAATCGAATGTTTCCTGTTTTTAGATAAAATAAGATTGACTTAAGTGTATTATAAAAGTTAGCATAATTTACCATGGTTTGAGGAATTTATGAAAAACACAGTTTGGAAACTTTTGATAAAAATATATAAAATCATTTTGGGTAATAAGATATATTGTATGGGGTAATAAGGTATTAATTTAATTTGAACTGAGCTTATCTTGTTTTATTAAGCTTGATTTATTTTTCGTGTCATTACTCTTTCTCCGTACTCTGATTCACAATTACCATCAAGCATTATTGGGGATGAAAATTTAATTAATCTTATATACATTTTTCAAACAAAAAATAAAATAAAAAAATTAAATGGATATCAAATCTATTTAATGTAAACATTAAAATGAGCTGGTTATTCTTCTTTTAATTGAAAAATTACACTCGTTTGTATAACTTGAATAGAATAGCGTCTTAAGCTTTTAATCATTTATTTTTTACCCAACCACTTTTCTGTTGCACAAATAATTTATATACCAAGAATTTAAAAATAACTCTATTTTTTAATTCTTGTATAAATCCAGAGTTAAATTTTTGTACTTTCTAGTTCATATAAATCGAATAATAACCTAGAGTAAATCCCATAACATCTTTTGAATTTAGAAATACTCAAATATCTTACTCTTAAGGTAGTGAGAACTATTAATAAAAAATCGAATTAAAGAAAATAAATATCCTGCATCAATTTTTGTTTTCTACAATCGGAATGCGATGGCAGGAGTGTGCAGGAGTAGTAATCAATATCTTTTCCTCATACTTTGAATAAAAAAGGGAGATAATCTTATTTTGCAATAGAAATACTAACAGATAATAGTAAAATGTTCTCGAAATGCAAATAGAAAAGTCACTATTTAAAGGCATGTTGTCTGTAAATGCTACTAAAAAGGCATATTTTTTCTTTTAACGTTAGGGAAGAGAATTTCTTTACATCAGGAATACCTGAAGCCCTACATTGCACCCCTTCCCCTTCAGAGAATTTCGAAAGATACACACATGTAGGAAGATGTAAATACGTTTCAGACAAGCAAGATAAATTTTATCATTAGACATCTTGGTGACATTTGCAGAAAAACAGTCTTAAAAGATCGGTTAGGTAGTGACTATCTAAAGAAATATACTCTCTGTTTAAATAAGTACAAACAAACATTTTCTTCGTTAAGTGTTCGAGGAAATACTTTATTTTATTTGGAAAAAAATCATGGATTCATGGAATAAGAAAATAAAGTTCAAAGATTTTTCTTGATGGAACTGCGAAAGAAATGAGCACAATATTCGTAAAGACATTTGAGATATGCTTGCCATATAGAATCATTTGATTAGATTACTGACTCTCGTTTAAAATAATCATTGAAGCTTTATCTAAGATTGATAAATTTATTTGGCATAATACAACCCTATATATATTTATTTTAGCACAATCTTATAATAATAAAAGAACGATGTCTGTAAAATAGGAAACTGATCCTGACTTTGTCAAACAAAAAAATACTACACAATTTTGAAAAGATATTTGAGAGATAAGGATAAGATATAAAGAGTTTCCCTCTTCTAATAATACCATTTAAATAAAACATTTCAGGTAAAAAAATGTATTTCTTTGGATTAATCATTTTTCCAAACATCAGTTATTTTGAATTGCATTGGATGCAGAAGAATCCATTTAGTCAAATTTTTATATTATATTATTAATTTGTTAAACCAAAATATTGCTAAGAATATAAAATTGCATGTGTAAGAATCGTAATGAGAATCTTTGAAATTCTAAGTAGTTAAAAAATTAAAGTAAAGCTGAGTTGTTATACATTTCCAAGGAATGATTTAAATTATTTTTCATATACATTAAGAGAAATAATTTAGTAGATTTATTTTGATTATTTACATTTCATCCTTAAGACATCTTACATTATACAGGAACATATTTTCATACCTACATATTCTACTTTAAAGCTCTTTGCTCTTGGTTTTAAGACTTTTTAGCCATTTTAGCCTCACATATTTTTTGAGTCCCAGTTGTGACTTAATAAAAATTAAGCTAATATTTATAAAGTGATATGTTACAAGATATACAATAGTGTCTTATATGTGATACATAATGGATGTACGTCAAAAATTTAATCTTTAAGAATTTTCCATTCAATTTCACTATATTTCGGTTAAAATGTAATTTTTTACTATTAATCACTAAAAAGTGACTATTTGATCGAAATTTCAGACATTTGATATTTGAGACCCTTAGAAAATCCTTATTTACGTTTCAAGAAATTCAATAATTTTAACAAGAAAAACGTGTGCTACCTGTATTTCTTTATTATCAGATTTTATCTCACTTGTTATATATTATATGATTTCAAAAGATGTAGATGTGCGTGGTATCGTATGATATTATTATCTATTACATCTTGGTAATATTGCTGGCACAGTAACTCCAATTTTGGCAGTTTCCTTATTAGTTGGATATTCAGTTTTTCCATTTATATGGTTATACTTAAATGTTTATTTGAAAACTTTTAGTAATTACCAAAGAATAATACTGTTAAATACCATGATAAATGCTTCTTTGGCGTTGCATATCCTATACAATTATTTTGATTTCTTAATCATATTAAGATTTGAAACCCATAGTTTTGGGGGAAATGTGTACTTGCACCACATTCTATCTATTCTTAAATTGATAACCCTCTTCCCCTTGTTATAACTTGTAAAAAATGCTAATTATTCAAACCCTTATAAACATTAAAATTTGCCGTGTCTAATCTAGGAATGAGTTGAAAGAATTTAAGAGTAACAAATAATGCACTGTTAAAATCAAAGCATGCAAATATATGTCGAATATAACTGTTAAGAATAATACAATCGAATTACTGATAAATCAATTGCTGTATCTTCTCATGTTTGTGATGTAGTTGAAATCAAGTAATATAAATTTTTATGGTTACATCTTAATAGGGGAAAAGTTTATCAAATTTGATTTGAAATATATTTTTATCCTCTTCTTTACTTAACCAAAAATAACAACAATTCTATTCAGGCAAAACTAAAAATGAAAAATCTGCGAAGATAAAGAACACTGTGTTTAGGGCTGATAGATGAACTAATTTGCATGCTTGTCTGAATTTCTATATTGACAATGAACTCAAAGTACTTGAAATATATTTTGATCCTCATCCATCAAGTTTCATTTTAATTTGTTTGTCATTCCAATTACTAAAAATAAATTTTCTCAGAAATATTTCCTGTTCAAATTATGACGGCTTATCAGCTCTCTTTTACTGTCAAATAAAAATATAATCCAATCATTTCTTTCGCCCTTGCTGGAGTTAATAGCATGAACACTGCTTTTTTCCTTCATATGAATATATTCTCTTAATTATGGTCCTAATGTCTATTTTAAACTTTTAATTTTACTTATTTCCACATATTTTCTTTGCTTTTAACTAATGTTTATGTATTCCATTTGTCATTAAGATTTTTTATTTTATTGTTTTTCTAGCATTTTATTATTTTTCTAGTATTTTATTATTTTTCTAGTATTTTATTATTTTTCTAGTGTATTTGAAACTTTTTGCTAAAAATGTGCCTTTGCAGTTGATTACAATGTTATTAAGGCAAAGAATATGGTTAGAATTAAATTCTGAGCTTCTTTTTATGGTCTACACTCATTATCACATTTCTATAAAAACTGAAAAGTTCTTTCTATGAAACTAAAAATTTATTATTCAACATATATTTTACATCAATAATTAATGTTAATAGTGTTTAAAACATAAACGTGCTTATATCTTTCTTTTACCTGTCACTGAGGATGGAAAACTGTCACAAATTAATTTTATTTCCTAACACATATCACAACTTTATTATATTTAAGTTTTGATGTCAAAACTTAAATAATTCGCACTTAAAAATTATAATTTATTTTAATTCTTCCGATATGTCAAATTTTTTAAGTATAGTTACCCTTAGCGACAAGTTTCAGAGACGATTGTGATATCAGAAAAAAATAAACACATTTAAAACAAGTGTATTTTTTTTTCTGATGGCAAATTGACTCTAATTTTATTGAAAATTCAGTGTTACATTCTAAAAATATATAATTATGCAGTTTTCATTCTGAATATACTTATGTATTAAAAACTATTCATTTTTCATCATTTCATGCACAACATTCTAATATAATTAATCATATTTAAAAATAATTACAATGCTGATTAAAAATAAAAAATAAAGATAATTGCAATGATTACAAAAAACTGTCGATCATAGTATTATTATATAAAGGCAAAAATTATTACACACATCTAGAAAAATATTCTTAAGCTTGCACAACTTATACAATACAATGAAATGTTGAAGTTTCTATCTTAGTTTAAAGCTTTCTGTAAAACATATTACTTATGCATGCTATCGCAATTTCGTTTTTCATTTATATGAATTCTTATCTAGTGCTATTTATTTTTCATATTAGAGTGACGAGAACGATGAACTTTTTCCTTAATGAATCTCAATCTAAAATTGCAATTTTGTAAGAAATTGCTTTTTGTATCTTTAATTAGAATTTTATTTAATAATGAAATATAGTGAATCTTTTCCGTTATCCGAGGTAACATCTTAAATTATTACTACAGAAAAAATGCATTTTACACTACTTGAAAATCTGAAACATTTTTAATGGCACTAATTTTAGAATTAGCTTTGTTAGCTATGCTATACTTAAACATCTTGTTTGAAATTAAATACAACAGATATTCCTGTTAAAGTAATTTGAAAGATCATGAAAAAAAAATGTGAAGCATTTACTATTGGAATGATCTCTGGGCTAAAAGGAATATAGATGAAAAAAAAACGTACAGAATTTTATTTGTCTACAACTTAAGCTGAGGAGTATTGCCTTGGTCTAATAAAACTAAAATAAAGAAGAAATTTGTGAAAATAAGTTATCATTGAAAAAAACATAATTTAGAATATTTTTTAAAATAATATATACACTGAAGTGACAAAAG
This sequence comes from Argiope trifasciata, assembly GCA_026543055.1. NCBI lineage: Eukaryota > Metazoa > Arthropoda > Arachnida > Araneae > Araneidae > Argiope > Argiope trifasciata. The sequence goes on from JAPMOQ010035588.1 coordinate 549,809, forward strand.
TCATCGTATGACTGTTAATATCGTGTCGGTCCTCCTTTTGTCCGGCGAAGTGCAACAACTCGACGTGTCATGGAGTCCACAAGTCGTTGGAAGTCCTCTGCAGGAATATTGAGCTATGCTGTCTGTATAGGCGTCCATAATTGTGAAAGTATGGATGGTGCAGGAGTTTGGGCACGAACAGACCTTTCGATGATGTCCCATAAATGCTCCATGGGATTCATATCGGGCGATCTAGGTGGCCAGATCATGCGCTGGAATTGTCCGGAATGTTCTTCAAGCCAATCGCGAACAGTTCTGGATCGGTGACATGGTGCATTCTTATCCATAATATATATATATATATATATATATATATATGATCGAACTAAGGTCCGGTTTTTTAAAGCTAGTTTATCAGACTTATAGAAGTTTAAGCAATAGAAAAGGTTTAAAAAGCTATCGGCCTCTTTTTTTGTTATTACATTTTTATGAATGAAAAGAAAAGATAGGGCGGTGTTATATATGCATTTATATAATTCTGAATAATGTACTTTACTTCTCTCGGATATCAGTACTTGGCATTATTCCGCTATGAGAAATGATTTCCTTTTCCACGAACACTAATTTGAGTGGTCATGGTGAACGCAGCTGAATTTTTCCTTTAAAAAAACACTTAAAAAATCAATATTTGAAATTTCAAAAAGAAAAAATACTAGAAAGCTCATATTGGAAAAAAAGTGTTCTTTTATAAAAAATCTCTTATTTCCAAAGAGCTTTAATAAGCATATCATTCGCGAAAAGCTAATAAAAAATGTGTTTTATCTTTGGGAAAAATCTTTTATTTTTATAGATACTTGCCAAATAATCAATAACCTTTTAAAGTATTTTCTGTGTAATGTCTTCCTCTAATGTTGTATTCTTATTGCATTTGGATGTTATTATATATTTGATTATTGATTTCCTTTAGGATCTTCACGTGGTTTAGATACCAGGTTTTGTAGTTTGTCCCATCCTCTAAATAAAGTACTAAAACTGACTCTAGAAACAAACAATAGATTTACAACTTTCTATTATTAAGCATGAGACTTTTAATGACTTACTGCTTCTTCCTTTATTGTTCAAAAAATGTAAGAGTTTAAAAAGAGGAAATAGATTTCAATTGAAATATGAAATCAATTTTCGGATGTTCCATATTTAAAATCCAAAAATTCTTATAATTTACAAATGGATTATTGAATGTACATATTTTAGATTAAAACTTTGCATTTTTTTACGTCATATTCTCTATATTTTAATGTCTAGAAGAAGAATCAGATTTGCTTTTTAAGTTTTTTAAACCGTTCTGAAAACTGCTCTTCAAAAATATTATTTTATCAATTTTCCATTTCAATAAAATCAGAGGACTGAAAAACAATTTACAATATCTTTCTGCATTTTTTACCGTATTTTAAAAAATGATATCAGATGGAGAATGCTTATTTATGTTATGCTTTCCAAAATCTTTTTCAGTATCTTAGCTTTCTATGATGTTTATATCTTATTAATTGTCTTGAAATATATTTTCACATGTCACACATAATCTGAGCTTTTGGTGTAAAAAATGCTTCACACCCACACCCACACACACATAATTTATTATTTAATTGTTTTTAATATTTAATTGTACAATGTACGATTTCAAAGGTAAACTAAATTCGTAATTTTGAATATCTCAGATGCGTTTCACAGCCAAAGATTGTAACAAAATAAAATAATTTGTTCGAAAAAGCAAAATTACTGAGAATTTTTTTTTGTCATAAAGAAACAATCTATTCAATGAAATAAAGGAGCTCCTTTATTTTCATTCAAATTCCAAAATTATTTTAATCCTATTTTTTGAATTATTGGAGTGAATATAATATTCATTTATTTATCAGAATAATGATTCAATTTTTAAATAAATTTTATTTTCTGATGCATTTGATATGATCTATTACTATATTAATTGGAAAAAACAAAAAGTGTATTGCAATTTGAAGACTGATTCTTTTTCAAGCAGAAAATTATTTCTTAGTAACAATATATTTCATTTTTACTATTAAATCTCAGAAATTGTTAATATTACTATAAATAAACTGATTAACCATTAATTTTCATTCCGCAAAAATTTCTTATTAATCAAATTTAAATAAAAAAGTTTTATGAATTACAAGTAAATAACAGTGAATTACAAGCACTTTTAAATAAAACAATTCATTTTCTCTTTATTTTTATTATTTTCAAATATTCAGGATGAGATCCTTCTTCAAGAAAATGGAATGGAATAAGTAAGGATTAGCCTTATAGGAAAACCTGAATGATGAAATTTATTCTAACTGTAGAATATGTATTTGATGAAAGTAAATAAAAGTATCTTTGATGTCAATAAAACAAAGTTAATTTATCAATATCTTAATGCTTTATATACACATATATAAAATCATGAATGCAATTTGACAATTATTAAAACTATGATCTATTAGTATTCTTAATAAATAAACAAGATAAATAGCCATTCATCATGCTGATCGTATTAATATGTATATTTACAAATTGTTAGTAAAAGAAAAAAATATCATAATGATAAAAACAAATATATTGTTTCAATAAAGGAAATGCGATAATTCCTCGTATTTTTCTCATTTGATATAAATTGTTTTCTTTATAACATCATTTAAGAAATAATAATACTATAATGTACTTGTACAATAAATAACTTCATTGTTATTTCTTATATTTTTTAAAATATTTTTATTCAAAAAATAATAAAGAAATAATTTTCATGATGCAAATTTTATAATATCGCGTAAAATTTGACAATGTTCTTTTTTCTTCAGGACTTCTTCTGATTTATAAAACTGTAAATCTTTTTGGCTTATTTTTGGATTTGCGGTTTTAAATTAAAAATAAAATTTTATTTTTATGCATCCGTTCCTTTAAATTTTTGTTTTCAATGAGTAAAGGAAACTAGAAAAGACATGAATGTTTGAAATAAAGTTTTTATTTCCTTACAAAAATGTTGTCTATCTAGTAACTCTTTAAAGAACTGATTAGTGTTCAACTAATCTATTACTTTTTACAATAAATGTTACGATTTTTTAAGCATATTTTAAAAATGTGTGAAAGATGATAAGCAAAAACTGAACAGTATTTTCATGTAGAAATTTATCCCCATAAAATGTACAATAGATGCCGAAAAGCAAAACACCTTGCACAATATAAATGAATAACATGAATCTGTTTAGACGAAAAAAAAAATTGCTTATGTAATCTTACGTTATTACACTCAAAAGCACTAGGAAAGAATATTGGAGTCGTGTTACTGCTTAGTAAGCAATAAAGTAGGTAATAGGAATTGAAATCCACAAATTTGTTTGTTGAAGATGATTTTCACTTAAATATATCCAAAGAATAAAAAGAATAAGAATAATTCAGTGCATTTTTTGAAAAAAAAAAGGAAAAGAAACACTGAATTAAAACTATTACAAGGGTATTTAAATTCTTTTTTCCATGGTGAATGCAAAGAAATATGCTAAATGTTTTATTAATGAATCTCTTTATTGACTATATATGTATACAGCATGGAATATATCCTAATTTGCATGGGAATTCGAAAAATTCTGGACAGATATGCATTAGAAACTATCCAATTTTTCCTTACTTATTTGTCCCTTATACTGAGGAAGAAATTATGAATAATCTGCTTATTATGTAGATAACGTATTGTGTTTCAAAATTTAACAGCAGATACTAATTGCTCATACTATTTAATAAAAATTCCACAATTCTATCCATTGCCTATTCTATCAAAGTGTAATTGAAAAAGAACATCAAAATTTTCTCCTTTTTATATTTTAACTCAGTGTTTCTCAACCTTTTAGTATTCACTTAACAATTTTCAATCATAATTTTCATCGCGCCCCCCTAATCCCCACCGTATACAATAAAATGTATACAATAATAATGTATTTTGAGTATTTTGGCGCTAAACATACACTACAACATTAATTTTAAACTTTACAAATTACCAAGAATACGGAAACTTATTGACATTTTGCAACACCGATCCTCAGCATTGAAATCATAAGAATCCTATCCCTTTTTATTGCTCTTGTGTCCCGCCTTGTCGGGCATTCTCACGGTTTCGCGAATAGTTTCGATTTGTATGGAATTTATCTGGCCAGCTTCAAAGTTAAGTTAGGAGCGTGCGCAGATGTGGACAAACGTTTTCTCAAACGGAGAAGGAGAAAGTTTTATGACGCCATTTTCAATTCCAGACAATCTCATTCGATTCATCCTTCTATCGAATCCATTATGAATGTGTAAGCTATATATATTTTCGTGTAATTGCAATTCAGCATATTAAATATTCACGGCAGCAGACTTATGCAGAATCATGGAGAAATTTTTAAGCGGGCGTAAGCGAGCATTAGACGATAGACAAGCATCAACTAGTACACAGACAAACGTGGTTCCGAAAATAAATTTCAAAAAATAAATGAAATAAAATAAATAAATTTCCACTTCAAAACACTCCCGAAGGACTCTCAATTGAAGAGGAAGAAACCTTCATAGACTTCACGGCAAGCGCCGAAACCAAAAGACAATTTAGTTATAAATCTGTCTTTGAATTGCGGGCAGGAGTGGATGATGAGTTTTCCGCACTAAAAACAGGGGCATTTCGCATTCTACTACCATTTTCAACATCTTACCTTTGTGAAATTGGATTTTCTGATGGGGATTCTTTGAAGACAAAATATAGATCTCAGCTAAATATAGAAAAAAACTGAGAGTGTCTATTTCTAATATTAAACCCTCCATCGAAAAACTTTGCTCTGCAAGACAGGCCCAAGGAAATCACTAAAAATTATAAAATTTGTTTTTAATTTTGTAAGTGGTTTTAATTTAATAAGTTAATTATTAAATATGTCGAAATGTATTTTATTTTGTATGTGTGTGTGTTCTTTCCTTTCAGTCACTTAATCAATTTTCTTACATAACATTTTCTCTTGGATATACTCCCGCCCCTCAATTAGTGGGATATTGCCCCCCTAGGGGGGCGTGCCCCACAGTTTGAGAATCACTGTTTTAACTAATATTTACTGTTATCATATTATTTTTTAAATATTTTAACAGCAGAAACATAATATAATAATTGAGCTATTGAAATTTTATTAATGATTGCAAATATTTGAATGAATATTTGCTAATATTAACTAATATTAAACAAGAAATTATTTCTGTTAATGGATTGATAATCAAACGATGGTATTAGAATTGTATTCCTTTAGTAAACAAAAATCTTGTAAAATTAAATTTTTTTTTTCAAATAATAAAAGAAATCCAAATAACAATAATAATAATTTTATCATGCAAAAATCATCCTTTTGAAAATTTATCTGCTTGATCCAAATTTTATCTTTCGTCTATTTTTTTACTTATTATATATGGCAAATTCTTAAATAACTTTTATCTAAAATTAAACAAATTCTAAAACGCATGTCGACAAATTATTTATTTGTTTTTCATTACAAATTACATATAATAAGATTTTTTAAAATAATGAAACGATGCCAATTTTGTAATTTAACAGAAAATTTACGAGCATTGAAAATCCTGTTTTTTTCTTCTCATTCGTCTTTTTCAGTTGAAGTTGACTTTTTTTTCTTAGGAAATAAACTGAAGTTGATGGAAATTATGGAGATTTATTACTTAGAAACATAACAAACGTTATAAATCAACCAGTTTTAAAGCCTTTAAAAGAATGAAAACAACTTACAAAAGAGCTTATTATCATCTCTTTTGGGGAATAAAGTTAAGGAAACAAAGTTGGAATATAAATCATTACTTGTTAATACAGAATTTTTTAACTATTCCATTCAACTACTGGAAAGGTAAAAAAAAGTATTTGATTAATTTAAATTGTAGCATTAAAATAACGAGAACAAAAACGTTTTTCAGTACTTGCATAGGGACATTTTGATATCATGATATTCAGCAAGATATTCATAAGTTCATTCAGCAAGTTATTTGATTGGGGACTCTTTACAAAGGATGCTGTGAGATGACAAAAGTAATGGAATAACTATATGCAAACATACATATAGCAGAAATACAAACTGTAAAAATGAGTATTACATTGTCGAGGCTTTCATTTGTTCTTAAGTGATTCTTATGAAGCGGTTTCAGTGTGAGATTATGTCCGCACTTCGGAAATTTACAGACGTTGGAATAGTATTTGGAGCTAGACTAACAGAACTTAATATCCCGTAAATCATTTGGGAATTCAGTATTCCGCAGGCAACAATGTCAAGATTGTGGCGTTAATACCTAAATTGAAACATAAATTTTTTCAATGGCTTAGTAAACGATCGTCTATATTTAATAACCGACGCCAGAGGTGTATATGTTGAGTTGTCAATGTTAACATTAAAAAAAACTAGGCTTGAAATAAATGCAAGATTCAATGGAGAATGTTTGAGTGACGTGTTCATTAGAGAAGTGTGTTGAAATGTGTCATCAATGGGTTACAGAAACTGAAAACCGACTTAAGAGCTTTTAATAACAGCACGAGATTGCTTGGGGTCGTTATCACATCAGTTGGACTACAGAGGACTGGAAAGCCGTGACTTGGCCAGATCAGTCAGGATTTCAGTTGGTAAGAGCTGATAGTACTCAAAGTGTAAATGTGGCGACAATTCCAAGAAGTCGAGGATCAAAATTATCAACTGAGCACTAAATGAACTGGGAATAGTTCTGTAATGATAGCTGTGTTTTGGAAACTGACTAAAGATATTGAAATGAAGTAGGTTTTCTGATACATTCGGAAATGGTTATATTCGAATATTTGGGAGTCTAATATAATTGAAAATGGTTATATTGAAACATTTGATATTCCAGTATAATTTGAAATGTTTATATTGAGGCATTCGGGATTCTGATAAATTTGGAAATGGCTTTATTCAGATTTTTATGATTCTGGTACAATTGGAAATAGTTATATTCAAATATTTGATATTCTTATACAATTAGAAATGACTATATTCATATATTTAGGATTCTGATACAATTCGAAATGGATATTCAGATGCTTAGAACACAATTGAAGCCATGAGCTGACATCATGTACCTGTATAACGATGGAACATTTTGGATGACAATGCGCCATATTGCATTGTAGTTTCTGTTAGTAAATGATTAAAAAAACATCCTGAGCAGTTCCAGGGAATGGCTTGAATGCCTAGATCTCTCAATAAGAATGCTATCGAACATAATCGTGAGGTCAGTTCTTGTACAAAATACTGCACTGCAACACTATTGTAATTATGGTCATCTATAGAGACATGATGATGCAATGATTCTGCAGGAGACTTACAGGGATTTAATGAATTTACGCCATGTAGAATTTCTGCAGTTCACAGGACAAAAGGAAATCTGGCTTGTTATTAAATGGTGTTCCATAACTCGTGTAACCACAGAGTATTTTTTAGGATATAATTATGAATCTTTACAATACTTTTTTGATAATTATGTTGGAAATAATTCTTTCACCTAAAGCACTGTTCTAAGATGATTCGTACAAAACATTATTCAACTGGTATTTCTCAGGTATTTTGTCATTTTTCTTTTGTGCGTGCTTGTATTTTTGTCAATAAAAAATTACAGATTTGTTATATGTATTGTTTGCTTAAATAAATCGACGTTTTTCATTCAGTATTTTAAAATAAACATTTTGTACAAACTACAAAACAATATTTATCTTTATCAATAGAATTTTAAATGAATGGGTTATATCTAACTGCTAGAGAAACACACAATTGACTATAATTACTTAATTAAAATTAAAATAATACTGAAAATAAATAAGTGACAATATTTCTGAAACTTAAACAATATCTTAATTCCATATTATTAATAATTTATGAGCCTTAAACAATTGAAATCAGAAAATGATAACTGTACTATAGTAACACATTAGGAAAAAAAGGCTCAAATTATTATTTATGTTCCGGTGTAGGAAAGCATAGACATACAATGTTTTGTGATACAATTGAAATAAAGTGTTTGCAATTGTTTAGTTGCTAGTTTGTTTGCTAGTTGTTTAAATATAACCTGTGCAATCCTACAAAATGAATCACAATAAAAGTTTATGGTTTTAATTTCTTTAGTACATGAAAAGAATTCCAGATAAAAAAAAAGAGAGATAATGATTTGACTTAGAATACGAAAGGTTGCTATTTTATTTGTAAATTTCAGAAAATCAAAGGTATATAAAATTTTGCGGCTTATATAAATACTAAGGCTAATTAGGATTATTGAGTAAAAGTTTGTAGACTTTGTCATTTTTTTCAATTTAAAATGATATTATGAAATGAAAAATAAGCATTAAATTCGTATGAGGGCTAATTATACACTGAGAGGTTCATTAACCAATGCCTTTCTCCTGAAATTAATGCTTAATTAACATCAACAAAAATTTAATTAATTCATTATAATCCTAAATTTTCAAGAGGCTATAGGGTAATTGTAACGCAAGTTTGTCTTCAGATCCTTGTAGTAAACTCTTCTGAAAAGAATAGTCTTAAAAAATTAAGAAACCACTAGTTTTTTTAACATATTTTCCCAATTACCCTAAAATACAGGTTTTTTCCTAATATTTTTTCAATAAGAAAATAAATTCTATTTCATGAAATAACGTATATAAATTTTTATAATGGACTAATGCCTACATTTCGGAATAATTAAAAGTCCTTCTATCATTAATCTTCTGAATAAAAAATAAAAAATAAATAGTTTTAAAATCGGATATGACTAAATTAATGAGAAAGTTAACAGACAACAGAAAGAAATATTTAAGATTTAGAAAAACATTTTAAAAAGAAATAAGAATAGCAGTTCAATTTAATAATAGAAAGTACAGCTCTTACTTGAATTGCAACTATCAATCTTCTATTCCACTTATTTTCTTAGGCATTAACGATATTTGAAGCCATCTACTTTAACTACAATAGCTTATTCTGTAGCTTTTTTCTGACTCTTGAAAATCGCATGCTGTTTTGATCTACGAAAAAAAATTACGATTTAGTCAAATTAGTATTCAAAAAATCTATCGTACTCTACTGAATATCGTCGATTCCATCAATCTTCAGGTGTTTGAAAAACAAGATTTGGCTCTGTGATCATCAATATAATCACTTTTCTTATAAGCATCCATTGAAAATCATATATCATTTCCTTTATTTCCATTATTTTTAAATTTCGATTTCCTATTGCAAAGCGTACTTTCCTTACTTAAAAAAATTTCTGAACAACACGCTTTATTATTTTTTTAATGCTTTGGTGTAAGTGTTATTTTCATCTATTTCATATAGAAAATCATAAAATTCTTATTAAAAATTAATTTCATGCATGACAAGAAATAAATGTTGATCGAATCATAACATAATAATGTTTAATGCGAATTTTTAATTTGACACAAAATATTAAATATCATCTGATGGACTGAACCCTGGAGTTTTTCTAGATTTAATATAATATCATTTAAATTAATAAGTAAAGAAACACGTTAAGAAACATTGTTTTAGGGTAAAGAAAGTCTGATACTTACATTCTATTATAAATGTTCATGAAAAATTGGGAATTATATTCCGTTTTTCTGCAGAAAGCTCAAAATTGGAAATTGAACCTTATCAGACCGCTGTAAGGAACAAATAATTGAATTTAAATTTTCGTTACATTTTTTTAATCTAATGACAAATAAATAAATATAAAAGAACTTCTGTTAAGTGAGAAAATATTTTCAATCCTTATTTAGATACTCCTAAAGAAATTACTTATTTCCCAGCATTCTAAGACATCATTAGTGCTTATTTTTAGTCATTGTTCTTAATTATCTTTTCTAATAATGCAATAAGAAATTTTTGATTAATCTTGAGTTTAGTGATCAAAAACTTAGTGTTGTTCGCCAAGCTGTTTTATTAGTGCCATAAAAATTCTTCTGTCGTACTCAAAGCATATTCATTTAGTCACAGGTTTGCACCAGCATTTTCCGCTGTCACAAACATTTCTCGAACGATTTTGCACCTTGACGTCGTATTGAAAAGCAAATATGAAATCAGAGAATTAACCAATTTGAGATTTCAACTGTTAACCAACAACAGATTGTATAAATCAGTTTAATAAACTCACATTTCTTCAAAAATGTTGCTTTTTCCTTTAAACCTTTATCTGTTTATAGACAAAAATGCGATATTTTCCTCTTTTATTGGAACCTTATACTGAAGAATGTATATGAACTCAAAGCATTATTTTAATAAAGTCTATACTCAGTTCCTAAAATGGGCCTAAATACATGATCTTTCTTTGATTATTCCTGCACACAGACTTTCACTACGTAAATATTGGTGTACTCCAAACTTTCCCATTATAATACTTTGAGTGGCTTGGAGGATGCTTCAAAATATCTGTTCTCAAGTCACGATAAAAGTTGATGCTATGCTTTCGAAAGTATTCATTTCCTTATCGCATAATTTAAAACATTACCAAGTTTCTGTATTTTGTTTTACTCTATTAAAGCCCATTAAAGTTGCTCTTTAATGGGCATTCCATAAAAAAATTACCATATTATCGTGTGAAATCAAAAATATTCTGACTTATATTCACGTTCATTAAATTTAAAACTAGAATCTTTAAAAAAATATTCGTCTGTGCCATTTATTGGAGGGATCTAATCAATGTTTTTTGAATGCCTTGTTTGCTGTTATCTTAAAACTGTGTGTCCTTAAAAAGTAGTTATTCAAGAAATTTCTTATTATTTAATTGCAATTAAAGTGGCAATTATAATATAGGAAGCATTGATAGTGTTAAATTGGGATAAGTATATATTTAATGCCTATCATAAATCATATATATTTGTCATAAATAAAATAAAATATCTGTACACTACAGGCTTTGTCGTTGTTATAGGTGCTGTAATTAGCGAGCCGCTTATCATGCGGGTAATGCTTAAAAAAAGTTATTCTCTGTCTTTCTTTTCAGTGCCTCTGTGAAGCTAGTAGAAAAAATCAAATGTTTAATAATTTCAGTTAAAATGGAATTAAAAGCATTTTTATAAAGCATTTCACAAATTGGAGTTACAATAAAAATACGAAACCCTGAATATGAGAAGTGTAAGATATAAGGCATTGACAACTTTTCAATTGCATACATTTGATAAATCATAAAATTTCTTTGAACGATAATATTTAGCGGAATAATACATATTGTTCATAATACTAGTAATGCGTTTATTAAAATTGATGACAGAGTTCCAAAATTATTTATAACAATTTTTGATAATTGAAGATACTTTATTCTAGTCATTCATTAAAATTCTCTAACAATTCAATCCAAATGATCTTTTAGCTTCGTTTCATTTAAATATATATAATATTTTTCACAATATTAGTTAACGGTAAATATATCTTATGTTATTACTTGTTTCAAATAAAGAAAATAAGGAAGCAAGAATAATACTATAAGTATTGGATGCTTTACAATTGTTCTAATGAACATGTTCTTCTACTTTCAAATACATCTCGAAAAGAGATTTCAAAAAAAGATTCAAGAGTATTTTCAAAAGATCTAATCGATTACTTTTTTTCGATTCGAACCTTGTGTGAAAACTATATCTGCTGAAAAACATTATGTAAGAGTTTCTTTGAATTTAATTAGGATGTATATAGAAACGGAATAAAATTTTTATTAAAGACATGTTCGATGATTCACTCATTTATAACAAATTTCTTTCTTGAAAAAAAAATTAATTAACGATTATTCTTCGTATTAAAATGAAAGATTTTTTGCAGTGCTCATAGATTATTAATAGAAGAAGCAAAACTTTAATAGTGGTTGCATTACAGTATGGGTATAAAACCATCCAAGATAGAGAAAAGCCCATGTTAATGGACAACAATTAAAAAAATATAAAAATCATGTGATTCATATAAAAAAAAAGACATAAATCATTTAAAATAGTAGCTAATTTTAATACATTCCAAATCCCCTTTAAATAATACGTCAAAGTTATTTTCCTTTATTTTACTATCATTTAAACATAACAGATCCAGTAAATACTGAAACCACTTTTCAGAATTAAAAAGTCTAACAAGAAATTAATGGATTAGATAAATGTACTAAAGGATACCTAAATGAATATGAAAATATAAGTAAAAACTAGCTCCTATTTAATCTGTTGAAGCAATTTGTTTTCAGTAAGCTCCATTGAAGTATAAAAACTACAGAAAAACAGTGATAGGAGACAAAATGAATTTATTAGTAAATTACGTATCATCTCGTTTTTTTTTTAAAAAATTGTCTGAAATATTCAAAAATTTATTATAATAGTGTATAAGCTTTCCTATCCTCTTTTAGAAACACTCAAGTGGTATGAGATATGGTTTAATACTTCTTTGAATCTCCTTATTGAATCTCCTTATTAAGAAATTGATATTTTACATAACATTCTAGCCAGATTTTGAGTTTTAATCATATAATTATTTATGGAATTTTATGTTATGTAACAGACATCCTATAGTATATAAATACTTTTAGAAAATTGAAGTAGTAATTTTTTTATAATACGTTAGCAAAATCGAAATATTGGCATATTGAAATCAGGCTAAATATTTCCATTATGAATTTAAAGCTTCTTTTAATGATTAATAAAAAAGTTTCGTTCATGAATCAACAATGAGTTAATTTCTTTCGAATCTTGCATGGATATTTTCAATAGTTATCATAATTCTTGATTTGACATAAGTCTCAGCAATTGTTCTTCGCTTTCCATTAAAAATCTAAACTTTTAAAGAATTTAAGTAACTTTCTGTCAAAACATTGAATTGACGAGGTTATTTTTTTAAAATGTGTCTGTCAAAGTTTCGAATTCTTTCTCTGTGAATTCAAAACTAGATAGAGAAACTTCGAAATACAAGACAGGTTTCGCGTTCCACGAATGCAAAATGTGACAGAATTATTATAACGCCGAATAATTCGTGACTCCAAAGTAACATTTTTTCGAAGAAATTTTTGATCGGATGACAAGAAGTGATAACTTCTTGCCATATTAATGAGCTGCTCAGAACCTTCACAAAATTATGCTTTGATACACTTTGAAATTATCATTCATATTTCAAATATTTTCTTAATTTGTCCGAAGTTTTAAAATTAAAAATGAAATAACTTGTTTGCTTATAATTAACATTTTCTCAACCAGTGTAAGTATTTTATGACTTCTAGTGATATAAATAATGAAAAAGGTGGCTGATACAAATTTGTAAGGTACTGATGTAAAATTTTTAAAGTACTGCTAAAATTTGAAGGCGTAAAATTTGTCAGAAATTGATAAATTTTAAAATATACTGATACAAGGTACTGATAAATAAAATTAATGGTACTGATGTAAAATTTGTATAACTCTTGATCGTAGATGAAGAAATCTGCTTTTATTAGGCATCAGGTAATGCTGTTAGAGAATAAATCCAAAGAATTATATGAACTGGTACATTATTTTCAAGCAAAATGCAACTGTTGAACAAAAGATAATTCTTATATTCTAAAATTATTTATAAAGAATTTTCAATACTTCTAAGATGTTCGAAACACTGAGACATTAAAAAAAACTAAAATATCGTCAACTTATTCCTTACTACATATTGTTACTAACCTATAATGTTTTTCAGCATGGTTGGTTCTATCATAGGAAAGAAAATTTAATGATCAGGCCAATTGTTTCATGGTTGGAAGCTAAATCAGTACTGTCAGAACCTGGCAAAAAATGATCATTTGGGGACTTGGAGATGAATTTTCCAAAACAGATATTATTGAAAACTTTCAAAATTCTAACAGTTGAGTCGATATTAACTGAGATATGTCTGCTTGGTTCAGTTCCCCTATCTTCTCTGTTCCCCTACCAGAAAATGTAAATAGACTTCAGTCAGTCGTGTACGAATCGTATTAGTGGAAAAAGTCTGAGACGAATAATTGGATCAGTTTGGTGAAGAGCAAGAGTCGTGTGGAGTTCAAGAGACTACTAAATTGAACCATGTGCGGAATTGAATCATGTCTGGGGTAGCCAGTCGTGTAGTAGTTGATTTGGCATTTTCAATACAGCTAAAGCGAGGAGACAGAGGAGAATTACAAACATTTGAAGAGACAGTAGAGTGAACCTATATCGATTTCCTCCTGCTGAATTCTATGTGGTTGCTTTGTGTGCTGTGGTTATCGTTACTACGGGTTATTACTTGTGGGGTATTGCTTACACTACGTTTGCCTCAACTAAATATTTGATGTCTTTTTTTGTATGCAAACGTCGTCATTATTTTTTACTCAGGACTGTTCAAAACGGGATTATAAAATATATAATGTAACAATATATTATGCATAGATTCTTTGTTTGCTATAGTAACCTATATAGTAACTAGTGGTTCACCATGAATATTAATTTTATATAAATAAATTAAACTTGTTATATATAATTGTTTATTATGTAAAGGAGTCTCCTTTGTGGAGAACTTTGACTTCATAGCGTCATTGATAATACAATTGTCTGTGTAATGTATGTTATTGTTACTTGCTTAGATTACATAGACAATAGTATACTTGTTGTCATTAACATTGCTTTAAATATTTCCTTCCATCATGTAAACAGTTCAGATAACAAGATAGCAAGTTCAGATAACAAGATAACAAGATAGATAACAAATATAAATAATAATGCGATTTTTATGAACAGATAAAAATTGTACTAATTTATTTTTTCAAAAAAAAACTATTTAAATTTCATTTTTTTTTTATAAAAAAGATTGTTGAAGTAATGTTAAAAAATTAATTTTTTCAAATGATGAAAATAAAAAATATATATAATTGTACTATAATCCAGGTAGCACAGTCTGATGCCTAATATTGTTCCATAGTCTACGATATTAATTGGTATTAAACAATATTGCACAGTATCAAACAATATTGCGAATACAGATCAATGTTGTACAATATTCGTGTTCTACTAGGGAATTAAACAGATACCATTAAAAATTCAGCATTTTTATTTCTAAAAGATGTAACATAATTTTTTATCAACAATGTTTTCAGAAATTATGAAGGAAAAGTATTCAAAGTCCAGTAATTATTTTATTAATTATATATATATATATATATATATATATATATATATATATATATATATATATATATATTAGAATTCCACATTAGAACGCAGAAAATGAATTTCTGATACTTTTGGTATGTTCAGATAAAATGTTCTGGTCTGCATCGCTATTATTGGTAGATATGCATTCCTCTTAGAAGAGAATTGTTAAAAATTTAAATTCTTTAAGAGCTATAAATATGAGGATATCATTTGGTTCTCTGTATTTCAGTATTATGATTAAAATGTCCGTTATTTCTATCTAAAAGTTCAACATTATTGGTTAGTAAGTATATAAATAATTTTAAAATTATTGTTCCGTATAAAAATTTGTTAGGGTTTTAGAGATAATTATTGACCAGTGTTTGTTTAAGTGCAATTATGAGACAGAACTAACCATTTTTCTATTTATTAAGCATTATTTGATGAATTATTTTTCATTGGAACCTTAGGTTACGGGCATAGTTTTTCCTTTATTTTAAATTATCTGCTGCGTATGTGTGTTTTATATTAAAAACATGTATAAGTTTTATTTCAAATTTTTATACATATCTTTATAATTGTTCCTGATAATGAAAACTTTTAAAAAACTCTTTATTAGCATTGATCGTTCATCATTTTCTTACGATTTTTATCATTTTAAAGACTATTGAATTTAAAACAAGTAATATTCAATTTAAAACAATATTACCCATTAAAAGTTTTGGTAAATCTATTTATTGTACTTATAAAAAATTCTATGATGTAAAAAGAATATTGCATATAGCTATTTATACAAAATAATTTTTTAGTAATATACTTAGTAATATGTCCGACTATTAGTTGAACTAATAATTGCTACATTTTCCATTTTGCCTAGAGATATTATTTATATATTTATTCATAAAAATAACTTTAAAAGCTTTCATGGCCTAAATACCAAGTAAACTCATAGCTATATTTGATATAGATAAGACACGTAAGCTCTATTTTTTTATAGTTTGGATCTTTCAGTTTAATTATTTACTTCTAAAAAGCTTTTCTTACTCCTTTTGTTAAAGCTATTACATATTTCTTGAGGGCTTCTAAGAAATGTTAGTAAATTTATATTGCATAATTAATGATTAATACGAACACTGAAAACCTTTTACCTTATGTGGGCGGTGAAAATTTGTAATAACATGAAAAATAAATTAGGAAAGAGAAATACTCAGTTTAGGTGCTCAATTCTTAAGAAAGTTTATATAGAAGAAGAATATATTTTTAATAAGAATCTGAAATCTATCAAAGAAAGGTCTTTAGAAGTACAGAATTATGGTACAATTTTAATGACACTTCTTATTGAAAAATTTTTTATCTCAATAGAAGGATTAAATTTGAATAATTTTAAGGATTTTGAACTTAATTTTGTAACATATAAAATTATAAATATTGCTCCTTGGAATTGGTTGCAGTGGATTTCGAAAAAAAAGCTATGCTTTTTTGAAATATTTGATTTAAATATGATCGGGATATACCAGATTGTTTCGCATGGAGTTTGGAGAAATCTCAACGCATGTTTCGTTAAACAATGTGGTATATACGATATAAACACCTTGAAAGAAAAGAAGACGATCTGTTTGCCTGTTGAAATGAAAAATATTTAAGATATTCAAAATTAGTCAATTATTATGAATGAGTTAAAAATCCATTATTGCATAATCATTATTACTCATTTGCTTATATGAGGTTTACATATTCTGTTATCTTTGTTTTAATTTTTAAAGTTATTTATTAAAATTTTTGTAAAGTATTCATTTTACTGGTAAATCAGATTATATGGGAACAAGTGATAGTTCTTGAACAATTTTAACAATTTCGAAGAATACAGGAAAATAAATGTAAATGTGGATGAATCAGTACTGTTTATCATTATTTAAACGAATGTATATAAGTCTCAGAAGTAAGAAAGAAACTAAAAGTTGAAAGTAATAACTTCAGCTCAGTACTAATGGTACCAGAAAAATCTCAAAATATTTTCATGCCTAATATTGAAAGTTGTTAGTTTTTTTTTCCAAAAATTTAAAATTCAAAACTTTTTGCCTTTCTTCTGGTTGCAAGACGCACATTCGGAAGAATACAGAGAATTTTGAGTAGTGTTGACCTGCTGCTCGTTAAACAGGCTGACAAAGATGCAGAGGAAGGTTAAAGATTCACCATATTGTGGATGGGTTAGTTGTCTTGAAGATAATGCCAGTTTTTAGAATTCGTCAGCAATATGGATGTATTATACTGATTATGATAAAAACAACAGTCTGTCACAACAAGAATTGTCGATACTGCATCATTCAATAGTGACTTGGTGGACAGCTGTGTACAAGAAAAAGGAAAATATTCATTTTAATATCTATTGTTACTGATATTTTTCTATTCTGCTAAGTAAATCTAAAGGTTTTAAAAGCCGTAAGAGATAAATTATTAATTCACTGAAGTCACATAATTTATTTTTCAATAAGGATTTTCCCAAACATTTATCCCAATGTTTATCTGTAATTATTTGAGATAACAAGTCACTTATAATATTTAATGAAATGTGCTTTAATTCTCTACACAAAATTTTTTAAATAATTCTTCTGAAACTCCTCAGTCTGAAAATTTATACTTTTAAGTATTTATTTCATTTGATTTTGTAAGTCATTTTAAAATGAATTCTCTGAAAAAAATTTAGTATTATTAGAATGGAGCAAAAATCTTTTCATACAATTTGCTAAAATTATATGAAAATTAAATTTCTGCTGAAATTTTCTTTTCAAATAAATAGTTTACCATAAAAATACATTTTATTAATTTTGAATTCTTGGAGCTATATAGAATTATGTACTATTGGACTCTGCACTTGTGTATATATTCATATTGAGCTACATGGTGTTTACATTTGTACGACAAATGTGAACAGCATGTGATACAGTACGAAATAAAATCCAATATTTTAAACAACAAACTCTTAGCAATGCACTAATTATAAATAATAATATTAGAACATGTAATTGGTGCATATTAAAATATGAACATTTGAAGGTAATTTAGTTCATACTTCTATGGTACACTATTTCAAATTAGAATTTTGAAATAAAACTTTTGAAGTGACCACTACAAACTGTAAGCTTCATGAAGGAATTCCAAAGCAAAACTGTAAGCTTCTTAAAGTCCACGGAGGCTTAGTGATGAGATCTCGATTATGGAACCAAAGAGTTTTAGGTACGATACTCGATGACCCTGTCAAGCTGTCTTGTAAACGAGTCTAGTTCAAGCTGAATCCATCACAGCTAAAAGTTTTTCTACTGATGTGGCATGAATGTTTGTTGAGGTGTTTTCAGATCAAATGTCGTTCTCGTCATATCACCACGGTTAAAAACTTTTAGGTCCGTCTCAAAATAGTTATTGTGTTGTTTTACAAAGTTAATGTAATTAAATTAAACTTCCATCTTCTAACTATCCTTCGTTGTTGAAAGTCAGATTTTTTTTAAGAATTCTATTGATTTTTTTTGTGTGATTATATTAATTAATAAAATTTATTTTCATTACTTTTTGTTCCTTAAATTAACAAAAAATAACATGGGCACTGATAGATTGCTGAATTTTTTTTTTATTTTTAAACGCAGTTTAGATGTAAGTATGTGATATAATTATAATTTTTGTTTGCTTCCATTGGTATATTTTGTTGTGCCTTATGGCACATTACGAGTTCCGCTGAATAGCTATCTGTTGCGATTTAAACCGATTGTATGTATCTTGTTTTTTGAGTAGCGTCAACTATGATCTAGAGCAGGGGTCTCCAAACTACGGCCCGCGGGTCAAATCCAGCCCGCCAGTGCCATCAATCCGGCCCGCGTTAGTGTCGTTTAATGTTATATTTTTTGAAAACAGCTATGGTTTCATTACAAATTAAACATAACGCCTTATTACTGGACTCAATCACAAAATACTGAAAGTTCCATTTATCTTTGAACGTTCTGCATTCACTGTCGATTTTTCGCTTCTTTTCCATACTAACAAATCACACATTAAAACTAAGTCAAATCAAAATACTTTTATGCACGGGTGTTACTTCATTTCACAATTGACAGTTTCGCTTCCTTTGCCTTTCCTACGCAGACTGACTCGCGGTTGCGCCGCTAGCCTTTTTATATGCAATTACTGCCATCTCGAAGTGATCGGAATACACATGTCGGAAGAAGTGTCACAATACACAATAGTGATTGAAATGCAAAAAAAAGCGTAAGTTTGCGACTATTCTAGTCTAGAAATATAGTTAAGGGCAGAAAAATTAAAACTGTTTTGGCCCTTGGAACATACTGAAAAAATCATTATGGCCCGAAGACTTCAAAGTTTGGAGACCCCTGGTCTAGAGTACGACTTAGCTACTTCATGCGTCATATTTTCTTGAAAAACCCTTTTTAAAGAGGAGCATATTCACACACCTCACAGAAAGAATACCGAACCTTAACACCCAGATCAAGAGGAAGACTAGCTACCGACATTCAAAGAAACTGTACAATGGGATCTTCTCTACTCATAATGTTTGCAAACACTAAAAGGAACTGACAATGGGATCTTTTCTACCCATAACGATTGCGAATACTAATATACAACTATAGAATCTTCTCTACTTATAATTTTAAAAAAATAATTAAATCAAATTAAATAATTAAAATCAAAATTAATTACCACACATGGATTGAAATAAATTTCGATAGACTGAGAGAAACAGAACTATCTGCACATTAAAATACCTTATTTAATTTTGTTTTCAATAAAAACTTTTTCGATTCCCTGCTTTTGAATGGATATATATATATATATATGTGTGTGTGTGTGTGTGTGTGTGTGTGTGTGTGTGAGTGTGTGTGTGTATGTGTAAAATGAATAATACTATTTCAGAGAGAAAATAGTTTACATCACTTAGAAACTATATGGATAATCAATAATACTAAATTTAAACTATTAATTAAATAGAAATGTATTGTTTTACCGAAAAATATATATATATTGTCAATTATTATATGCTTTTCAAACTTAATAGGTTTCATATCTAGGTTTGATATAAAAAGAAGCATTTTTTTCTTTGCATCTCATAAATCTTTTTTTGATCGATGTTCTGTTTTCTGAAAACACAGTGATTGCATTACATTTTCTAGAGAAAACAATATTTTGCTTTAAAAATGCTTGCTAAAGAAGGTTTCTCTTCATCCTTACATTATTTTATCTTGGAAGGAATAAAATCACTTGAAGAATGTGGGTTTGTTTTTGACGATATAAAACATTACACAGTAAATATGGGGAGATATGCTTCACTTCCGATTTATTCTGGCACCCATGTTCCTTGTATTTTCTCATTAAAAATCATATTGATATGCATCTTTATTGCCCTACCTTATTTCAAGTAAGAAAAAAAAATAGAAACGATAAAATTCAAATACATGCGAAAATGAAGATATAGTTGATTAATTTTAAAATGCGGTGAAATCTTATCATCCTAGAAGGAAACCGTTATGATTTAAGCTTTTTGAGATTATTTTATCATTATAACAAATTTATGTCAAGGAATATTTCTAAGTTAAAGGAGAAGTTTTGAAATACATTATATTATACACTGAAGTGACAAAAGTCATGGGATGACTGTTAATATCGTGTCGGTCCCCCTTTTGCCCGGCGTGGAGTCCATAAGTCGTTGGAAGTCCTCTGCAGGAATATTGAGCCATGCTGTCTGTATAGACGTCCATAATTGTGAAAGTGTGGATGGTGCAGGAGTTTGGGCACAAACGGACCTTTCGATGATGTCCCATAAATGCTCGATGAGATTCATATCGGGCAATCTAGATGGCCAGATCATGCGCTGGAATTGTCCGGAATGTTCTTCAAACCAATCGCGAACAGTTCTGGCCCGGTGATATGGCGCATTGTCATCCATAAAAATACCATCGTCGTGTGGGTACGTGAAGGGCTGCAAGTGATCTGCAAGCAGCTGAACATAACCATTTCCAGTAAATGATCGGTTCAGTTGCACCAGAGGACCGAGTCCATGCCATATAAAAACAGCCCACACCATTATGCAGCCACCACCAGCTTAAACAGTGCCTTGCTGACAGTTTGGGTCCATGGCTTCGTGGGGTCTGCGCCACACTCGAACTCTACTATCAGCTCGTAACAACTGAAACCGTGACTCATCTGATCACGCCACAGTTTTCCACTGGTCTAGGGACCAGTCGATATGCTCACGAGCCGAGGAGAGTCGCTGCAGGAGATGTCGTGTTGTCAATAAAGGCACTCGAATCGGTCTTCTGCTGTCATAGCCCAAGGAAGACAAATTTCGCCGCACAGTCCTATCGGACACGTCCCTCGTACGTCCCACATTGATTCCTGCTGTTATTTGACGAAGTGTTGCGTGTCTATTAACATTGACCATTCTACACAGACGTCGGTGGTCTCGGTCGTTAAGTGCAGGTGGTCGCCCACTGCGCTGTCCATGATGGGATGTGATGCCTGAAATTTCATACTCTCGGCACACTCTTGATACTGTGGATCTCGGAATATTGGATTCACTAACGATATCCGCATTGGAATGACCCATTCGTCTAGCTCCAACTAACATTCCACGTTCAAAGTCTCTTAATTCTCGTCGTGCCGCCATAAATCACGAAAAACCTGTTCACATGAATAACTTGAATACAAATGAAAGCTCTTGAAAACGAACTGCGCATTTATACTTTTTCGCTGCGATACTACTGCTATCTGTATATTTGCATTTTTCTATCCCATGACTTTTGTCACTTCAGTTTATAATTTCTTAAATTGTAATTTTATGTTTATATCCCTTAGTGTGACCCCTTAGGACCCGCTAATAGATTTCAAATTAAAGACCTCGAGAGTATCCAAAGCTGTCAGGAATAGTTCATCTTCCTAACCCCATATATCAAGGCAATCCCTTTGTCTTGAACGTTATGTAGAAAATACTTCTTTTTTGTTTGTTTGGCAGTCAAGAAAAGCAAGCGTTCACGTGGATGTGAGCGATCAGCAGCTCGCGAGGAAAAGTAGAACGAATTTATTTAAACAATCACGCGGAAACAAAGCGAGTTTTTTGTGAAAATAATAGTTTGTGAAGAAAATAATTTTTATAGTCTTTAAGAATTATTTGTAATCGTGATAAAGGATTACTTGTCCAAAATTGTAAAAAGATAAGGATCCCTTCGATATGATCAAATGAATGACTATTTAAGAAAACTGTTTTCTGATATTTCTTGAGTATAATCTTCTATTATTTGCGAATAGTAGCGCAGGCAGGAGCTCACAAGCAGTACATGAATACTTCGATAGGAACATGCCCTCTACATTCGATATTTAGTCCTTAAATCGATGAGAAACGTCATTTATAAGACATAACATTATTATTCTTCATTTGAAAATCACAAGAAATTTTAAAACATTTTTCTCAGACTCCAATGACTCCAATTTCACACCAAAAAAAATTATAATTAAAAGTTAAAGATCAAATAAACTAATTTGTTCCTCCTTTGATTCCAAATTCTATTAAATTTTGAATTATTTAAAAATTTTATTGAATTATTTGAATTATTTCCAAATTTTATTGAATTCACCAATAAGAAAAATAAGAATTTCAAAAATCACTAATTTATTATTTGGCTTTCTTCATTACATATTATTTCGTATCACATTAATAAATAATTTCAATAATAATATTTTGGTAAAAATTCACGGGTCTGCTGCATTTATTTAGCAAATGCATTTGTTGGACCTATTTTTGCTAGCAATGATATTAGAATAGCATAAAACCATACAATCAAGAAGCTGTACTTATCTTCTGTACGTTGATTCATTATAGATGTATATCTTTAAAATATTGTTATTTAAATACATTCATAATTTATTTCACATCAACTAGGTATGATTTCATTAAAATTATAAGGGTTTCTTTATTTATTAACTTATAGTATCTTTAATTTTAACTTCCTTTAGCACTAGCAATGGTAAGAGATTATGAATCATGTAGTTCAATTAAGACCACTCATTCTAGCAGTATCAGTTGGTTCCAGTTAGAAACAGAAGTTGCTTTGTGTTATTAAATATGACTTTTATCTTTTAGATATATATTTTATTAAATTGATATACATTTTCTAATATTATTATTATTTATTATTAGGTTGGTGCGTATGAAATGTCGGATTCTCTTTACATGCGGACGTTTGTCTCCCTGTTTTCGTTATACTTTTGTCTTTGACATAACCTCATTCATAGTCGTATTGTCCATTGCCAGAGACTCATTTCAGCAAAATAGGTTTTCTCGAAGGTCTTCCCTTTTGTTATTTCTTTTGAGTTTATTGCCGATATGAATTCTGCCGACATTCGCATCATTTTCTTATATGAGTACAAACTTGGTAATAGTGCTGCAAAAGCTGCACGCAACATAAACCAAGCGTTTGGGGAGAATACGGTTAACGATCGGAAAGTGCAGCGTTGGTTCGAAAAATTTCGGACTGGCGATTTTTCACTGCAAAATGAGCCGCGCCAAAGACCCAAAACGTCTGTGAAGAATGATGACCTGAAGGCTCTAGTGGAAGCGGATCCAGCCGTATCCACGAGGGAACTTGCTATCAGGATGAAAGTTGACCATACAACGATATTGAGACACCTTTCTGAGATTGGCAAGGTTAAGAAGATGGACAAGTGGGTACCGCACGCACTGACAGAGCGAAATAAGCTGGAACGAACTGGAATATGAAGTTTTGCAGCATCCACCATATTCACCGGATCTCTCGCCGACCGATTTTCATTTTTTCAAGCATTTAGAGCTGTTTTTAAGGGGCAAACACTATGAAAATGAAGACAGTCTAAAAAACTCGATATCAGAGTTTATTAATTCTAAAGACCAAAATTTTTTTAAGACAGGCATCTACGCTTTAAAATCTCGTTGGGAGAAGTGTATTGAAGCGAACGGAGCATACTTTGATTGAATAAACAGCTTTTGAAGAAAGATATGCAGTTTTATACAATCACTTAAGAATCCGACATTTCATACGCACCAACCTAATAATATTGGATATTATAGCTCTTCGTATCAATATTTCAATAATGAATTAGAATAATACAGAAGTTCCTAAAGATATGAGTAATTAAATGAAGATTCATTCATTCATATTCAAATGGAAAATTTGAATTGTTCAGTATTTTCAATCAATTTAGAAATCGGGAAGAGGAAAATTTGATAGGACTGTAAAATACCATGTAAGACATAGGGAAATATTGCGAACTGTGAAACCAGAATTGCAACATAATCTTAAAAAATAGGTAGAAAACAGTTATAATGTTTTTCATAAAATCAGAGTTTGTTTACTTTTACAGTATGAATTTTTTTGTCAACAATTTAAAAAATTGTAGTGATTAAAGCTTCCTGTCAACTCTTTAGCTATTAGTGTTCAAGCGGTAATCCTTCAATGAAATTGCTGTGAGTATTCTCAATATAATAAAGTTTAAGTTTAATTTCTATAACTTTATTTTTATCATTTTAATATAATGTAATATATTTTCCTTTTTCACTAATTTTTGAATCAGGTATATTTCTTTCAGGAATATTTTTAAAAATGAAATGATTTAATCATCTTATTAAATCTAAAATATGATTTAATTTCTGAAAAAAATGAGTTCAAATGTTTATGAATCATTTAATAATTTTGTTTTTATTTTGAAATGGTTTTTTAATAATATTTTTCGTTCTTGTTTTCTTGTTTTTTACATTTTTGTCTAAGAATTGTTTTATTTTTTTAATTTATATGTCAAAAGCATATTTTTGCATATTTTGTAAAAAATTTTTTGAAGTAAAATAAAATTTGTGTTCGCTTTGGCAGTATGATCTTCTGTACATGTTCATAGAAGTTTCAATCAGCAAAGTTGTATAATAGTCTCTCATTAGTCAAAAATAATTTTCTATTAGTTTCAAAATTCTTAGAATTGAAAAAAATAGAAAATTATCGACTTTATTAAGCAAAACATTTTGTGTATTCATTTTTTTTATATTATGAGTGTGTATTATTTAAAAGAAAATTTTTAAATAATAGATAAAAGAAAAAACTATTTTTTCCTAACTTTCTTAAATGCTAGAAATGCATTAGATATTTAGCTGTAGTACAACATGAGAGCAGCCATTTTATTCATCACTTGGACTGACATTTCCTCTTTTTGAATCTTAAATTATTAAAAATAATTTCTAAATCAAAAATGCTTTAAAATCTTGCGACTTGTTTACTAAAGTTTTCTATATAATTGCTATTAAATTTTCTTTTATTAGGCAAAGTAATTCAGAATAGTCTTGAAAATTGGAAATTTGCAAAATAACCCCAGAGTTTATATATAATTGTTACATTTAATTATGCAAATAAACATTAAAGGAAATTATTGATTAATATTATGTTAAATCAATATTTCTGAATAATTACAGTATAAGAATAACATTTGACATAGCTGTGTTCGTAATTATTTCTTACATATTAGATATAGAAACGCTTATTTAGAAATCATTCCTTTGATCCTAATGATGATTTAAGAGAGAAATGATTTATATATTTCTCTGTTGCTTCTCCAGAACTTATGCCAATCATTATACATGGTGTTTTATTTCATGAGTTAACAATTGCCAATGCTCATTAATTTATTTTCCAAATTCATGTTTGCAACATCAAAATACATTACGTTCATTAATATTTGCCGTAGGCAATCGACTCTATAAAAATAATAAATGATAAATCTGTCGATGTACTCAATATTGTTCATGACTAATTGAGTGATAGTTAATCTAATTATAAGCAATCTTCCTGACTGCAAAATGCTGATAGCAATTTAATTATTTCCCATAAAATATAATTTTTCATATGTCTGTGATCACCTTTAATATAAAAATATTTTCGTCATTCCTGTAACTGGATTGTCCGAAAGCATATTTTACCAGTTTTGTATTTATTTTCTAGGAAATATTTCAATGCATAGCCAAATATTTTTTGGCGTAGCAAATGTACTTAGTGAAATTATTATGAAACATGATAACTACAAAGTCATGTCGGATCATACAAGTAAACTTGGATTAATTAAAAATATAATTAATTATATAATCTAGACGTTGAAAACGCAATATTTCAACAATAAAGAATGTTTGTTCTTTATAATAGATGTTCACATGCATGCTGATAAAAAATATATTGTGAATTCCACCAAATTTTTTAAAAAAGAAGTAAACACGTTTAAAATAGACACTTTATTCAGAATAATATTTTTTTTTTATAATTATTTACAAAGTTTCTATTTGGAAATAAGATTATATTTTTAAAATGTGAATTGCTTTCTGATAAAATGAGATACTATTCTATGAAATATTATTTCTCAACAAGATAAGTATGCCATATTCTCAAACTTTCAATGACTTTTTTTGCTCATTTTTAAAGTATCATTAAATAGAACAAACCGAGTAATCCTACTCTGAGTAATTAAATATTTATAACGACTATAAATTTTTATCATAACTAAATATTTATCAAGAAGCATACGAAAAAGATGAATAATTACAGTTTCCAGATTTAATCTATTAAAAGTATTAAATTTATCACCTAACCATAAAAGATAATGTTTAGCAAGTACAAGCTTTTAATTATTTTTTCTGGAAGAATGCTTTTAAAACAAGTATACTTGCCAACATGTGGAAATATAAATATTATATACGAATTAAAAATCACAATATTGTAATTGCGATATACAGTTAATTTAAAAATATATTCATTTTTAATTTTTTAAAAATTTATACTATATTTTTTAATATAAAGTAGCAAGGTGATATAAGATAATATAAATCACCTGTTTTTATTAATCACCAAATACTAAACAAATTTTTATTTAAATTGTAGAATCTCAAGTTTTTCTAAAATACGAATGATTCTCACACCTATTAAAATATTTAAATTCCATAATGAAAGTTGTGGTTAAAGATACAGATATTTTTATCAGTTCCATTAGTTAACAATTAACCACTTAGAAAACTTAAAAGCGATGAATTTTAATAGTTCAATTTCTAGCATGCTATATGAAATATTATTTAATCCATAGAAGCAGACATTTGAACAACAAACATATTTTACATATTTTGAAGCTCTAGAAATAAACAGTCTTTTTTGAATTTTTGATATAAAACTATATTTAAAAACGTAATAGCTTGAAGTTTATCTTCAGGGTGTTAAAGCATTACAGAGCTACAACAGAAAAAAAGAAGCAATCAAATTTTCTGAACAAGAATTCTATTTGCTAGCGGAATCTTAATTAAGGAGAAGAAATGATTTTTTTCAAACTACACAAAAGACAACTTGTTTTTAAAGAAGCAATTAAGGAAAACACAGAACCAATCAATCAGTGGCTGCAATTAAGAAATCTTTTAAAATTGTGTTAGAGCATAATAAAAAAATAAGCTCTTCCTATAATCATAAATGGAAAAAATTTTCTCATGTGGAAGTGGAAGGTATTTGTTTTAAAGCTATCATACGTTTATTTCTTTTATTGAGATATTTGAAACTCAGAATTTACATTTCTATGCAATTAATTATAAAATTATTATCTCATTAAAGAGTATTCAACCTAGAAAAAAGCATTTTTAAGTGGTTTAATGATTGGATTAAAAGAAATGAATCTAATCTTGATAATTATACTGACTCAAATCAGCGTTTTAATTATTTTATGTAATACCGTTATTTTAATAATTATTAAAGAGAATTAAAAAACAGCAAATATTAATCTTTTTTATTTATGTTAACAACCTCGTATGTTTTTCGTACATACGGAAATCTTTATTTGATTTTCCATTGATTTGATAACAATACAGTTATGAAACAGTCAGACTTTCTAATACTTTGAAAATCTTTTTAAAAAAAGTATTAAACATTTTTGAAGCATAATTTTCAATAACTGAATATTTTTATTAATATTTCCACACCAATTGATCTCAATTGGTGACAATCAATCTCACCACATGGTTGTGAATTTCTCAAAACTAGTTAGATGATTCCCTAATAACCTTAACGTTATTGAATCATAACATGTTCTGGGCATTAACATATATTAAAAATATTATCACAATCATATACTTTAATAAAAATATAGAGTGGCAAACTTATTATGACAACCTCCACAATATAGTATTGGATCATCTTTAGCCCGTAATACTGTAAGCATTCTTCTTGGCATAGATTCTGTGAGATTTTGGTAGATCATAGGAGGTATTTGACCCCCATAGGAGGTATTTGATCCCCATAGGAGGTATTTTTGAGGTATTAGAACATAGGAGGAGGTATTATGAACTACACTTTCAGTTTCATCAGACTGGATGGCTCTGGATCCAGCTATCTGATGGTCCATCCGATCTCATTTCACAAATTCTCAACCATATTGAGATCTGGTAATTGCTTAGGTCAGCCTGTATCTGACTGTACCTGGCAAGTCAAGTACAATCAGTGTCTTTCTCTTCAAACACTCTGCCTACAATACCAGCTGCATGACAAGGAGTATTGTCTTGCTGCTGGTATCCATGCCTTGCAGGGTACACTATTGACATAACAGGGTGTGATTGATATGCGAAAACAATTACATGCCCTTGGATATTTAGACGCTGTTCCACAGTAGTCAAAGTACCCAAACATACAAATACTAAGAAAACAGCCCCAAAGCCATAATATCGCCTTCATCAGCTTGAAGCATTGTGGCAAGGGAGTTTGGGTGTTTGTTTTCGTTCTGTTTTTACCATATCCGAACTCTGTCATGTTCATGATGCAATTGAAAACTCGATTCATCAGACCACATGACTCTTGTCAAGTCATCTAATGTCCAATTTTTATGCGTATTTGCAAACTGGAGACGCCTGCTCTTGTTCAAGGCTGACTCTCAAACAGGTCGTCGGTCCCCATAGGATGTACAGTGTAATATGAGAAGCATAATTCGTTCAGAAACGTTCGTACTCGCTCCTACAATAAGATTCGGGGCTATTTGACGTACTGTTGCTCTTCTGTTAGAGTGGATAATTTACAAGTCTCTTTTCAGCTCGAGTACTCAGTAGCCTGTGATGACCTCAAGACTGACGTTGAGACTTGGTTTTTTTCTTAGTAGTCTTCTTTTTGTGCACATAGATAATTGTCCTCTTTGACATTTAACAAGAACAACCATTTTATTGATTCTCGTTCCGTCCCTTTGAGGGCCTGTAATCGGCCCTCGTTCAAACATAATTAATTCACGTTTTTTTATTCATATCTGTACCAGTAACATAGTACGATTGATAGTTAATTTGCTTCCATTTCATTTTGTAGTTGTCGTGACATTTAGTAGCAACGCTGTGACACAATAGCTCATTTTGCATTAAACTGTTAGAAGGTCATAATAATTTTGTCACTCAGTGTAAGTTTTTTTTTTCATTAATTGTCATCACTATTTGGATTCAAAGTATGCTGCAAGAAGTGAATACTTTATTATACACTGAAGTGACAAAAGTCATGGGATAGCAATATGCAAATATACAGATGGCAGTAGTATCGCAGCAAAAAAGTATAAATCCGCAGTTCGTTTTCCAGAGCTTTCATTTGTGTTCAAGTTATTCATGTGAACAGGTTTTTCGTGATTTATGGCCGCACGACGAGAATTAACAGACTTTGAACGTGGAATGTTAGTTGCAGCTAGACGCATAGGTCATTCCATTGCGGATATCGTTAGTGAATTCAACATTCGGAGATCCACAGTATCAAGAGTGTGCCGAGAGTATGAAATTTCAGGCATCACATCCCATCATGGACAGCGCAGTGGGCGACCACCTGCACTTAACGACCGAGACCACCGATGTCTGTGTAGAATGGTCAATGTTAATAGACACGTAAAACTTCGTCAAATAACTGCAGGAATCAATGTGGGACGTACAAGGGACGTGTCCGATAGGACTCTGTGGCTAAATTTGTCTTCCTTGGGCTATGACAGCAGAAAACTGACTCGATTGCCTTTACTGACAGCACGACATCGCCTGCAGAGACTCTCCTCGGCTCGTGAGCTCGTGAGCATACCATGGCGTGGTCAGATGAGTCATGATTTCAGTTGTTACGAGCTGATGGTGGAGTTCGAGTGTGGCGCAGACCCCACGAAGCCATGGTCCCAAACTGTCAGCAAGGCACTGTTCAAGCTGGTAGTGGCTGCATAATGGTGTGGGCTGTGTTTACATGGCATGGACTCGATCCTCTAGTGCAACTGAACCGATCTTTGACTGGAAATAGTTATGTTCAGCTGCTTGCAGATCCCTTGTAGCCATTCATGGACTTCACGTACCCACACAACGATGGGATTTTTATGGATGACAATGCGCCATGTCACCGGGCCAGAACTGTTCGTGATTGGTTTGAAGATCATTTCGGACAATTCCAGCGCATGATCTGGCCACCTAGATCGCCCGAAATGAATCCCATCGAGCATTTATGGGACATCATTGAAAGGTCCATTCGTGCCCAAACCCCTGCACCATCCACACTTTCACAATTATGGACATCTATACAGACAGCATGGCTCAATATTCCTGCAGATGACTTCCAGCGACTTGTGGACTCCATGACACGTCGAATTGTTGCACTTCGCTTGGCAAAAGGAGGACCGACACGATATTAACAGTCATCCCATGACTTTTGTCACTTCAGTGTACATTGAACATTAACTCATGCTTTAGAAAAATTGAAAAGAAAAGATAAAAAAAATCAACCGAAAGGAGTGAGTACATTGATTAAATATATCGGGATATACTACAATCCAAGATAATTTTAAATTTCGAATCAAAATTTTAAATGATATAATATTTGATATCAATATTTTATTTTTTCTGGACATTGAATAAAACTGTTTCTTCTGGAATTCTATTTAAAAAACAGATATTTTCTGTACATATCAATGTTATTCAATTAATTAAATATTGAATTCATAATTTGCAAAAACTATTAAGAATAAGAGAAATGCAATTCTTAATTTTAATTTTAATTATACTCTAATTTCGAAGCTTACAGAAAAAAGAAGATGAATTTGAAATGTTCCACTATTAATCAGATAAGCAAGAGTTCCAATCTTTCAGTGGGCGTGGCCGTCAGACTAACATGGAAGGCCGCACGTATTTCCCATATACGCTATAGTAAATTGTAAATTTTCAAAAGCGTAGCCATTAAAATTATATTGTAAGTAGCTTAGGATTAATAACTACAATCACTTTAAACATTTTTTACTTAAAAAGAAGCAGAGACAATATAAATATATATTGCAATAACAATATAAAATGACCAAAGGTTAATTGATTTAAAATTAATATTAATGAATTTGACAGAACAATTTGCATATAAACTATAGAAGTGCAAAAAATAATACAGAATTTATGTATAAAAAGGAAAAAGTAATTGAAAGATAAATATGAAAAGAAAGAAAATAGTTTTATTGTTATTTCATTGCAGCGTTGAAATTTGAGCAAATGTGTTTAGTGAGATCCAAACATATAAATTTCTGGAAAATCTCACAACTACGTCGTTTGATTCTAGACATTCTATTTGATTCTACTTTTTCCCCTTATGTCGCATCTTCTACTTCTTCAATACCTAGTTCGGCTTTTCTCTTCAGCACCTTTAACTTTAGCTCACTTTATAAAGATGTGCTTTTTTTCCAACATTTTCTTTCATAAGTGCATTTTCCAGCTGTCTAAAACAATACAGATTAATTTGTAAAATCATGCAAAATCAGATATAACAAAGATTTGCATGACGGGCGCACGTATCTCTTAAATACAAATATCTGATCGAAAGTGACCTATTAATGCTACAAATTTAAGAGGACAACTAAAACGAGGCCAAAGGGAGGGGGGCAAATAGCCAAGGACAGGCGTTCCCAGTGCCAACAGATTTAAAGGTATAAAGCGAAATTCATCTCTATCTCCCACATACGCGCGCCCTCTTGAATGTTAACAAAGCAAGAATAAACTTTCTTGGTATACAATTATTTGAACCATTGAACAAGTTAAGACCAACTGATAGAAAATTTAAGTATATTAGTGAAAGATTTTGTTTGTTAATATTTGATTGTTATTAATTTCAACTTCCAAAATATTATATTCATTAACAACACGTAAAACTTATGGACACATTTATAAAACACTGAGTGGAACGTTCATTCTCTAAGATAAATTTCAGTATTCTTAAATTAAATTCATTCATATGGTAAAGAATATATTTATCTGAAACATATAAATGTATATGAAGTTGTCTTCGGAAGTAAATATTGCCATACTGTGAACTATACATTGATCAAGTTGCCCAAAGTACGGACATATGACAAGCATAAGTTTAGAGGCATCGAAATAAAGTACTCAAAATTAATCTACTCTTATCACCGGGTGATTAGTCGTGGATAATTAAATAGATTTCCAAGAGCATGACAATGATAAATGGAATTAAGGGAACTTTCGAAATTTAGATGAAATGGAAGTCTTACATCGGTTTGTCTCAAAATATGTTTGTGTCTCAATCAACAAGGGTTTACATTAGATTGATTGAAGCTCGTAAATAGATATGGTAAAAAAATATTTGTTCATATCTCCAACTTTAAAGACTTAAGAGAATGAAATTCCTAAGTGGTATTTCAGAAATGAGTCCCTTTAGATAAGTTTCTGAACGTAATTCTCCCTAAGCGTAATTCCTTTAAATTTAATGATGTTTAAAATTACATCGGTTTCTTAAAAGTTTCTAAGTACTCTAATTAATAGAAATTAAGATATTGATATTTAAAATACATTTCACATATTCTTGTTCAAATGTAATAGTGATGATAAGATAATGTCTTAAATTTATTATTGTTTTATGTCTGTATAAAATCTATACATTTTTAATTCAGTGTCAATTTTATATAATTTTCTATAAAATATACATTTTATGAAATTTCTAATGTGTTGGAGTAAAGTATTCCTTTATGTATGTGAAATAAAATTTCAATATTTATAGCAAATGAGATAAATTGGGCAAAAAATAAATGAAAAAGAAATCTGAAGCTGTAAATCAGTGTTGATTTCAACATATACAATTTAATGAAGTGTAAGATGAATAATAATATACTTAAAAATAACATATCAAAAATGATGCCGATATAAGTTTGAATTCTATTTTAAAATACATACACAAATTGCAAAAATAACTAACTAAATCATAAATTATATCAAAATTCGAGACATCATTTTGAATACAAGACAATAAAAAAGATCATTTTGTAAGACTATGGTTTATTATCATTTAGATTGATAGCTGACTTTCGATATTACTATTATAATTCTAAGATATATGTCTAAGACTGACTATTAAAATTCTAAGATATATGAATATTTTATTGATATGACGATACTATAGGATATCGACTATATATTAGTTTTTCTAGTCATCACATAACAATACAAAATATAATTGAAAATTTTAATAAAATCGTCTAAATTGTGATTCAATCTATATGTCAAATATAGGGGGCATTTCCCTTACAAAGTATTTTTGCATTATTCATGAGCGCATACGTTTGTTTCTGTTTTCAAAAATAGAAAATTCCACGCAGGAAAAAAAAGGATTCTTGACTAGTCATCTATTTATTCACAACCAGTCACCCTTAATTTTATTCAAATTTCAATAATAAATTCCATATTATGGATACAAAAATTTCTTAAAAACAATAAAGATTATTTTCTTTATAAACTAATAATTACACAAGTAACTGGCTGGGTTTCACGCGATCTTTAAAATAAAGTTGCCCTACTTTTCCTCATGAGCCTTTTATCACTTTCACAGACGTAAACGTCTGCTTTTCGTGACTGCTAAGCTAACAATAAATCTTTTCTGCATAACTTTCCACACAACGTGTATCTATCTCCGTGTCAAAGGGGAACTAATCCCTGAATCTCCAAAAACAAATTAAAATAACATAATATAATTTACCTTATTGAATACAGAAGGTTTATTCCCAATCTCATACAAAGAATACATTTTGAATCCCCAATAGTCACATCTCCTTTTTATAAAGCGTTAATCTTCTAAAATTTTCCACAGCGAACATAAAAATGTTTAAAAAAATGAATGACTAAAGCAAATAACTAAAAAAGAAAAGTAGAAAAAAATTGTAGAAAAAAGTTGTTGCATTTCCGTACGATATGCTTTATATTTTTTACATTAAACTTTTTAAAATGGTTTGGACATATTTTTTTTCTTAATTTGATACTTTAATGTATAAAAATATCTCTAAGAGTCTAAAATTCAGTTTATGGAAACATTTACAACAATAGACATAACATTATTTTTGCTATTGACATCATTAATTGCAAAACACATGAAATATATCAAATAATTTCTTGCTGACTAAACAGTATATTACATAAAAATGATAAGTAGGAGAAAGTAGGTACCCGATTTTATATATAAAATTATTTTAATTTAATATCTTTTGGATTGTTATTAAAAAAGCAATAATAATAAACTAACATAATTAATTAAACTTTTTCGGACACTTACTGCTAGATGATCATCAAATAATTATGTCAATGCAGTGTTCACCATTAAATCAGAAATTACAAAAACTTATTTTATTTAAATGTTGTTATTTCAGGAAGGACTTATATAACAGATTGAAATGAAATTAATGCGGCATTTGAAATATTTCCGAACAATATGTATGTAACCTAAAAACTCAAAAGGAAAAGTAAGAAAGGGTAGCTAATTGATTTTTGCAAGAAACTTTACACGTGATTTCTCATCCTTAAGTAAATGAATTAAAGCAAAATCTCCATGAAAGAATTATGGTAACAAGGAAGAAAATGCACTTTTTCGAAAAAAAAAAAATCTGATTAAACCCTTCTTTGTAATTTATTTCATGAATTCTTCTACTGCTTCGAAATAAAAATAAATTACCATTTTTTTTATCACTTTCCATTTAATTAATTAGGTAAAGACGTTAAAGGCAATGGAGTGTTAAAAAGGTAAAGGTGATGGTCTGAATTCTTTTAGTATAAACTGTGTTTAAATGATTATCTGAAAAATTCTGCATTTGAGAGTCCAATTTCGAATAAGGAATTCAACAATTATGGATAAATGTAGATATTACAAATAGCTGATAATTTCATTTCAAAATATGTGTTTTTGCCAGTTAAATTTCAAAGCCCTGTTGATGCATCTTGGCGTATGCAACGATTTACATTTCTTGCATGATTTGAAATTAAGATTATCAGATTCTTCTAGATGCATTGAAATTAATGTCTCTGCACATCTCTCATGACCGTTGCCGTGAATATTAAAGGAATTCGCAATCTTCCTGAATTTCTCTAGACAGGCTTTAAAAGTCTGTATGCCTCATGGTCTTATTGTTTTGAAGTAATACTGTCTAATATCCAAATAAACCTTATCCCCCTATGTCTAATTTAGTCGCTAAACTCCAAAAACCAGGGCCACTTCTTCCTTTTGCATTTTATTTATAATGAGTCTTAAGATAATGATTTTAAATGAGAAGGAAGAAATAATCTTATCTGATGTAGAATAACTTCATTAGAATAAAATATATCATATTTCCTTCAATGTTCTTCTATCAATGTGAAGGCATTTCTAATTTCCTATATTTATTTATAATGTTCAAGAATAGGAATGAGATTATAGATAAGAAAATCGCGGTATTTGTTTCTTAACAAATTAATAATCATTACTCATGACAATCCTTGAACAATCCTATGAATATATCTTATAGAATTTCATTTAAAAGATTTATTCTTTTAATATTATCAAAAGTCTCTTGTTTCAGATCGAAATGTTCAAATATACATAAAAATATTCCTTAGATGTGATTTTTGTATCATTGATGTACAATATAAAATATTGCCTAGTGCCTAAACCATCCATTTCAATTACCATTTGGAATTTTTGAAATTGTTTTCACTTCATTTGGAAAGTAACATCTAATACTGGCTTTCTGACCTAAGGGTAGCACGTCTTCCCTATGATCAGGGTGGTCTGGGTGAAAAGGGTACTGCAAGTGAAAGCGTATCATCTTCATATGAGCTAGAAGTTAGACTTCTGCCCTCAGATGCTAAGGAATCTAAAACATCAGCAGGTACTGTCCGTGGTAAAGTGACATGACATCATCATCACCAGTAACATCTACCAAATATTCTCCACTTGGAATATGCTCCATATTCTTTTATTTTAATAGACTTGATAGATATGTGTTTAAAGTTCAGCTATGCCGTCATGTGAGGATTAAATATGGACTGTCATCATAAATTGTTAAAAATGAATTGGTATGGTACAATTTCTAGTGTACACAGTTGGATACTCAAGAAATAAAATTTATATAAGAAGATGGATTAAAATTTTCTTAAAAATTCTATGCTTTTCTTTGTAAAACTGTTATAATATAGCAATATAAATTTTAAGACGGTTTTTTTTTAAATTTTAATCTTTAATATTGATTCAAGGATCGAAAATTTTATATATAGCTGTACTTCGTGGAAGAGTTTTATATTTAGATTTAAAATTGCAAATTCTATTTTCACAAGGAATTTTAAGTGTTTATCATAAATAAAATAAACCAGTTTATATTATGTTACCAAAATTTCATGTTACAATGCATTATTGTTACAATTAATGCTCCAAAGGGTTAAAAATATATTCGAAATTATTTTTACTATTAAAAAATAAAAATGATTTAACTGTATATCGTATTCTTGGTGACACTTTCAATATTTTAAAACTGAATAAAATAAATTGGAATAAATGTAAATAAGTTTCCTATATACACAAATCAAAAATCAAACTTGCATTTAGAGACTTTCACAAGTAAGTTTGAGAATGTTTTCACATCGGAATCTTTATTATTCTTATCATCATATTTTCAATACCGAAGAAAATGTATATACATCTTATTCTTTTTTTAGATCTCATTGTATACGAGAGGAAAAAAAAACAGTAAATTTTTCTTCTTTATATTTCTTCTTCTTTTCTTTTAAAGTTTTCAATATATTTGATAAAATGATGTGAAATATTATAAAAAGCTTCAAGCATTTATGAAAAAGTCAACATAAATTGAAGCATATTCATAAAATATGCATGAAGTATCACCGCAAAATTGATGAATAAATTTCTGAATTCATGTCCTTGATCGATGCACCAAAAAAACATATTTTAGTTTATAAAACGTTTTGAGGTTAAGAGCCATTTTCATTTGTTCTAAATAAATTTTAATTTAGTAAATTTTAATCATTTAAATATTTTTCTTCCTTTTGACAAGATAAAAGAGAGAAAAGAGTGCAGGAGCAAATTTCAAATAAAAAAAATCTTTTATTAGTATTTTTGCTGTGATTATTTTAGAAGGTATTATGTTGATAAAATAAATTTGTGCATTAATGTATATAGATTAATTCTGATTTTAATAAGACATTTAACAAAGAAATAGAATTAAATAATACAATACAAATTTTTTAATTTAATTTTTCCATAATTTTACGTAGATAAATATTCTATATAGAGATGGCGAACTAGTCTTAAAACAACGTAATCTCTGATAGGACAATACAACTTTTCGCAATAAAATATAAACTTTTGGCAATTCTAAACATTGAGGAAACAAACAAATAAGCAATAAATATTAAAATATGAAGAATATTGTGACTTATCTTCTTAAAATATGTTTTGATGGCAAATCAACCTGCTCTACAACATATTCTCTGTAAGGTAAATACATAGTTTTTGTGAATATTCTTTTCCTTAAACAATTTATTTGGCAGATCCTAAAATTTTAAATTTGCGAACTAGCACAGAATGCTGTAGATGTTTTCATAACTTAATTTCTTTTCGAAATGTTAAAGAACAATTCGCTATCAGTATTGGCAATAAAGATTGTTACTCATAGTACTGCACGATTTCAATCAAACGAATAGTTGAATAGTAAAATATAAAAATTAGAAACATGGATTTTGCAACTTATAACACACTTGGTAAATCGAATAATAGTGACAAATCGAATTAGTCTGTAAACTCGATATCTTCACAAGAGTAAACCCAATATTTGCCTTATTCTTTTGTTCCCTGCCATTTATTCGATATAGTTTTCTTTTTGTTCAGATACGCTCATAAAAGGATATAGTGTTGTTCCTTATCCTTTCTAACTGCCCAATGGGATATGCATTGGTCTCTAGGAGGAATTTAAGTATCTTGATTCATCAACTACAAATGCAAGATTAGGTTTTACAAATCTGTCTTTGGCATGCAACATATGCTCTATAACTTTGAAGGAGGGTAAAAGATATACGTTTGGAGAGGGTAGTGACATTAAGGATCATGCTGTATCGTCATACCGAGCCAAGCTTATATTTACAAATGATATTCTACAATACCGTAACAATTAACTTCAAGAGTGATGTTTTTATCCATTTGTTTATACTTATGGGCAGTTTAGAGATATGCGGACACATTTTTCTCTGTTTTAAATAAGCTGATAGAAATGTGTAAATAAACTGTTCTTATTTCACTCGCATCTCATATAGAATTTTTATGGTTATTAAATAACAAAAAATAGCTTTTTTCATTTATATTTTAATCAAATGTAATAATTAAACTAAATGTTGAAATAGTGAGGAAGGAAAACAAGAATATACGCTTTGTATTATGTGAAATGAGAGCATGAATATACGAATTATCCTATGTGGAAGGAAAAGAATATAAGATTTTAAGAATAATAATATAACACTGTCTTATATCAGTATATTAAATTAACCATTGATCTCACTTCTGTTTAAATATTAATTTCAAATTCATGTAAGAATCCGCCTACATTAAAAACACTGGTTATCGACCACATTGGCGAATTTTTTTTATTGTTATTTATTGTAATTTAAACTTTTCTCTTTCTAGGAAAAAGAAGGCCTGACCTATCACCCAGGGGAATTTTAAGCTGAACATATTTTTCAGCAAAAATGTGTCTTCAATTTCCTCAGAACTTAAATTTTCATAAAAATTCTCCACTGTTAACATGATATCTCAAAAACTAATAGAGGTTTTTACATAAGAAATTCAGCGTGTATTTTTAACAATAAG
Source organism: Argiope trifasciata (assembly GCA_026543055.1). Lineage (NCBI taxonomy): Eukaryota > Metazoa > Arthropoda > Arachnida > Araneae > Araneidae > Argiope > Argiope trifasciata. The sequence goes on from JAPMOQ010035588.1 coordinate 589,148, forward strand.
TGCAATGAAATGAACCAAAATTTTGATTGTTGGTGAAATATTATTTTTTTTTTCATTTATAGGTGTTTTTAGAAAAAATTAAGTTGCAAATTTATAGAAAAAATGCATGTATATGTATATTTTTGACCCTAATTTTATTGCATTTCAAACAGTTTCCTAGATTTTAGTTCATTCCATTCATCACTATACTCTATAACTTGCTGCATTACAATTTTGAATAGAGTGTTAAATGTTTTTGTTAAATTTCATTAAAATTTACTACAAATGCTCCTATTTCTTGAAACCTTTGAATAATTTTTTTGTATTTATAGTATTTTGCTTTATAATTGAATATACATCTAAAAACAATAGTTTTAAATGGTTTTTTTTTAATTGAAATTTTTAAAATTTTTCCATCGAATGTAGTCAGATACATTGAGCTAACAAGAAAGCAAAGACCATGAAAATTCTAAAGAAACAGACGCGTAAATATAATTTTTAACTCTTCTAAGCTATAAATAAGTAAAAAGAAAGATGTTACTAGAGATATACATCATTACAATCAGAAAACATAAATAAATGAAATTAAATTCTTTTGTATTTAATACCGAAAGTTAAAATGTTTTCCATTTTATAAATTGAATAATAATAATAATAAATGGAATAATAAACTTGTACCATAGTGTTTTATCTTTTAATCTTTTAAACATCATATTCTTTTGAAGAATGTCTATTCTGTCATTGCATATAAACTTAGATCTAGAAAAATCTTTTCTTGGGCAATATTTTTATCTGATAGTCATCTTATATTCACTCAGTGTTGTCACATTCTACCCAATACATTTCAAAAAACAAACAGTTTTGACATCAGTGAAAAGTTAATCTACTTAAGGCTTCGTTTATTCTACGATATTCCGGTACTGCAGCAGAAATTGAAAACGACTCAGAAAGGCTTTCAAGATATTTTTGAATCATCTTGGAACACATTTATTGATTTTATGCTTCTTTTTTATCAAACAAAAAGCTTTTTAGAAATCAAAAATGAGGTAAAAATACACTAAAACAAATGAAAGGTATTTTTCTATGATTTGCTTTTCCACTTATATTCCTTTTTGTTAAGAAAATAAAGGGCATAAGCATGTAGAGATGTCATTAAGAAATTACTACGCAAATACGTTTCTTCGATAAGCATGCTTTAAATATTGGCCATTGTTAAAAATTGTAGATATTCATGATAAAAAATAATGTTCCCTATATGTTTTTAAAATATATTAGCTAATACATTGAATTAGACATAAATATATTAGGAAGTATGCATAATGCCAAAAGGAGATAAGATTCTGTAAGAAAATATTCCATTTTTGGTTAATAATCTCTAGATTTAGATCAAATTAAATTTTAAAATTAATTTTTGATCAAATTAAATGGGCATTGTTGGATCAAATTAAATTGTAATTAATTACTTATTTAGATTAAAACAGATTATCAAGTGATTATTTTATACATTTTTAATAGAGATATATACAAAAAATTAGTTCTGATTTTTGTTTAATGACGATTATAACGTTTATCTTCTTGAATGATTTTGTACAAATGGAATTCATGAAAACTGTTTAGGAAGATATTCTTCATGGAATAATAGAACTGTGAAATTATATATGAAGAAATCTGTTGTTCATCTTTATCTTATAGATTTTAGCATTGTTTTCAACCTCGGATAACGTATGTAGAATTTCACTTGCATAGTTCAGAGAATTTTAGAGTTCTTATGCTCACAAATAGACAGACTAAATTCCGAAAATGTGTTTTCTTAAGTATGTATGAAACAATAAAACTAAATTCATCATCCTAAAAGGGAGAAATGAAAGATGTTTTTTTTTTCTAATTCAGAATCAACTATTTCTTCTCTCTTTCTATTCTAATATATCTATCTATCTATCTCTATCTATATATCTCTATCTATCTATCTATCTATCTATCTATCTATCTATCTATCTATCT
>JAPMOQ010035588.1:613022-653251 GCA_026543055.1 Argiope trifasciata
TAGTGGGTTAATGTTAGTCAAGGATGCCTCTGAGAAAACGAAGAAGCCATTATCAACAGCTCACTGAGTTTGAACAAGGTCGTGTTGTAGGGCTACGAGAAAGTGGGTTTTATTTCCGTGATATTGCTGAAAGACTTGGCAGGAATGTATCCACTTTGCATGAGTATTGGCGGCAGTGGTCAAGGGAAGGTACTGCCTCAATTAGACCAGGTTCCGGGTGGCCACGTGGTACTACTGAGAGGGAAGACCGTCGTATTCGGCGTATGGCTGTGGCTAATCGTATTGCGTCTGCAGCTGAAATTCGAGCTGCAGTTGGCACCACAGTGACACAACGAACTGTTACAAATCGGTTACTTCAAGGACAGCTCCGAGCCAGACGCCCTGTACAGTGAATTCCACTGACTCCAAACCACTGCCGTTTGCGACGTGAGTGGTGTCAAGCTGGAGCTCATTGGAGGACAGAGTGGGGATTTGTTGTGTTTTCTGATGAAAGCCGGTTCTGCCTTGGTCGCAGTGATAGCCGTTTGTTGGTTAGAAGGCGGCCAGGTGAACGCCTGCTAGTGACCTGTCTGCGGCCTAGACACACAGGGCCTACTCCTGGGTTATGGTTTGGGGAGCAATTTTGTATGACAGCAGGAGCACTCTCGTGGTTATCCCACTCACCCTGACTGCAAATTTGAGGTCAGTCTAGTGATACAACCTGTTGTGCTGCCATTCATGAACAGCATTCAAGGGGATGTTTTCCAACAGGATAACGCTCACCCTCATACCAGTGTTGTAATCCAACATGCTCTACAGTGTGTCGACATGTTGCGTTGTCCTGCTAGATCACCAGATCTTTCTCCAATCGAGCAGGTATGGGACATCATTGGAAGACAACTCCAGCGTCTTCCACAACCAGCAATAACCGTCCCTGCATTGACCGCCCAAGTGCAACAGGTATGGAACTCTATCCTACAAACTGATATCCGACACCTGCGTGACACAATGCATGCACGTTTGCATGCTTGCATTCAAAATTCTGGCGGTTACACCGGTTACTAATGTACCAACATTTCACATTTGAAATGGCTTTTCTCGCCAATGGCTCTACCTCTGATCTTGAAACTTTAATCAATTAAATATGTTACATAGACAAATGTATTCCTACAATTTCATTACTGTACAATAATTTTTTCTTTGTGTTGGGATTTTTTTTTGCATCAGTATATATATATATATATATATATATATATATGTTTGTGTGTGTGTGTGTGTGTATGCATTCTTGAGGCTTTAATCATTCTATAGTTCCCGTGAGACGGGCAGATAAGTTTCTGGACCAGGCAAACTTATCTCTGTTCCGTATTAACTGACCCTCTAAACTCTTGAAACTTTCAGTAATATCTATTTGGAAACCAAATTCATCGCCAACTCTCCAAATGGTTGCCAAGTTTGTCTGCATGCACTGAGATTACTGGAGCGGGAGCTGATAATCAACTATTAGAGCTGATAGTAAAACGGTCTTTTCAGTAGCTAAAGTAACCATGCTGTGTAACAACATTGCAGGTTTATAACAGTATTTATATTTCTACAATGAAACTATTTATATTCAATATATTTTTAAATTAGCCTTAATTTAAATTTAAGAGTAAGTACAAAATATTTATTTGCTTGGTAATAAATATTCAATACAAGAAATGAAATACCATAGATGCTTGTAGATGTCACATAATCGTGATTTCTGAAGTGCTAAGGATTAAATAATTGTTCAAAATAAATTCATTAACTTTACTTAGGATGAAGAATGCAGCTTATTAATTATAAGTAATCATTCTATTAGTCCAAGGTAAAAGCTGCATGAATAGTCTAACTTTAGAGTTCTGTTGTGGTTGCTTAAGTTATTAGACTTGAATTCAAAGCGGAATTAATGAAGGGTAATAATAAAACTTGATTCATTCATCTCTAGTGGCATAGAATTAGATACTGGAAATGTACGTAAATGCCTAATCGTTAAACAGAACATTTCATACATCAACCACTACGTGCTCTTTTGAGGGTAAAACAGGATAAATTAAGGACGAATAATGCGAAAAGAGGAGAAAATGGTGTTATTTAAACCCTTCTTGTTTCCTTCAGGGCAACAGTGTGGCCAGTAAAGAAACATCTTGATATTTAAATTTAAGAATGGATTATCTTGATGTTGATTATTCTATGTTGATTGATGTTATTGATTATTCTATTGTTACCCTTCTAAGTCTGATAATTATGAAAAAATGATTTATCAAAAGGTTCAAGAAATCGTGCCTTATTTTAATTTCAATTATTCGCATTTTAGGAGTCTATTAACAGAAATATGGTTGCTGAAAATAATCTGATCTTGCATTAAATAATTTTTCAATACCTAGAAATGGTTTTTATATAATATTTTAGTTCTTAATCAAAGAAGAATAAAAAGAATTGCTTAATAAAGATTATATTAATTTCAAAAGGGAATTTTTAGATTGAAATATTGAGGGATGATCAAAATTGAAGAAAACTTATGACATGTTTATACACGCTAAACCTATAAATCTATTAAAAATGAGAGAATTTCTTATTGATATGAATTTGTTAGTCATAGCTATACTCAGTATATGAAAAGAGAATTTGTACGTCAAAAAGCAGTTCAACGTTTTGTCAGCCATACTCTTTTATATTTGCAATAATGTATTAACTTCCAAAAAGATGGAATTGGGAATTGCAATAAAATGTGCATTAGAACTTGAACTATCAACTTAAACATTGCATATTTACGTTATTTTCATAACAAAAACAAACATTTTATTTTATTATATTTAGCTCGAATTTTATAAAAAAGTGTTAAATAAATGTATTTTTTCTTGTTTTTGAATAGTTATAATATTTATTTAAAAAGAAATCATCCTAATTAATAATTATGTTTATAAAGTGCACCCAATTTAAATTTGAATTATTTATTCTTTGAATAGAAATTACTTAAATATTTTAATGTTTTCTATTAACTCCCTTTGTATAAAATAATGAAAATCAGTATTGTCTGAAAAAAGAATCATTAATTGTATTGAGATGAAATAAGTATAATTAATTTAAATAAAAATAGTAAAATATATCTTTACTTTCTTGTTTTGAAGGACCTGTGTTGAATTTTGCTTCAAAAAACGATTTATCTGTTACCCAATAGATATTTTTGATGAAGAGTGCATATGAGATATCACATATGCGCATTGTTTATTTTTCAGGTCAGGTAATCAAATTCAAATGTCGAAAAATCAAATAATAATTATGAAAAAATTAATCATTTTTATTTATTCCTTATATGCATTTTTTATTATTTCAAAGATTAATTAACATTTTAATATTTTTTTAAATAGTACTGAACTTATAAGATTTTCCCATCTTCATTCGAATTTAAATTCGTTCCCCAATTCGAATATAATTTTCAAACTTTTTAGCATAACAATATATTTCATGCAGTTATACTTGAAAATAAACTTTTTTAAATTGTGGCAAAATCATAAATCTACCAGTTACGAAATACATGTGGCTCTTTGAGTGTTTAAAATTGTTTTTATATTTAAAAGTGGCAGTGAAAATAAAACCATGATAGATAAATTTATTAAACTTTCGTGAGATAAATTTATTAAACTTTCTTGAGATAAATTTAAATGAATTAAAATTAAATTTCATTTTAATTCTTGGGAAATGAAGAACAATGTATATTATTATCTAGCCTCTGCATTAATATAGCTTAACATTTCTGTAAGATTATAATTAATATTTTAAAAATTGAAGCAATATAGTGCCATACATGCTACTGAATATAATACATTCATAGCTGGAGTCCTGGCAAAAGGGTAGCGCTTTTTCCTCGTGAGCTTGAAGTCCTGGGTTTCAGTCTTATTTCGGGTATGGTTGTTCTTCCTCTGTCATATCTATGAGATATGTGAATGTACCCTTCGGTAAAATAGTTCTGTTCAAGCGTGAGTGGAGAAATCGTATCGTTGGCGCAAATAAAGCAAGATACGCTCCCTTAAATTGATATCTTCGTAACAGTGGGCCTGTCCAATGGCAAATGCCATACGACAGTGTTTCTCAACCTTTTAGTATTCACGGCCCAATTTTCAATCATAATTTTCATCATAATCATAATCCCTCCCCACAGCATACAAAAAATGCATATAATAATAATGTATTTTGAGTATTTTGGAGCTAAACCTAATGAAGCCTAAGGCAGACAGCATGAAACTTAATAAACTTAAATAACATTTTTAAACGCTTCATAGTGTGTACGTAAATAAACCCAAAGAATTCTTCGAATTAAAATTTAAATCCAAGATTCCAAAGTATTCAAGCACTTGTGAAACAAAAATTTCCACAGTGCGTATGGACACATAGCATGATTGCAGAGAAGCTTTGGCTTCCAAAGAAATGAGTCTCAGTTTGAATATTGTGTTAACTACGGTTGTAACCGTAGTAAATTATATAAAAATGAGACACCTGATATCAAGAATCTTTTCCACACTTTGTAAAGACAATGGTGCAGTACATTTAGCGTTACTATTTCATTGCGAGGCAATCTGATTATCAAGAGGGAAATTTTTGCAACGTGTTTATGAATTAAGAGAAGAAATCGCAGTTTTCCTAGAAGAGGAAAACAGACCGGAAGCTGAGAATTTCCGAAATAGTTTATTTGTGATGATATTGAGCAACATTGTCGACATATTCGAGAAATTAAATAACTTGAATCTTCAACTGCAAGGAGAAAATATACATATCTTGGATATGAGTGATAAAGTTAATGCTTTTTGTAGAAAATTGGAATTGTGGAGCAGAAATTTAAAGCAAGAAAACTTAATAATGTTTGCAAATTTTAATGATTGTCTTAAAACTTACAACTTGAAGAACAACATGTAAAAGTTGTTTTTGTAACCATTGAAAATCATTTAGCGATGCTAGCAAAGAATTTTAAAAAGTACATTCTTGCTGACGACAAACTGATATTAAGTTACAAGTGGATAAGGGATCCATTTCAAAATGCTTCCGAAGGACTCTAAATTGAATTGGAAGAAACCTTTATAGACTTCATGGCAAGCGGCGAAACCAAAAGACAATTTAGTAATAAATCACTCTTTTAATTTTGAGCAGGAGTGGATGATGAGTTTTCTTCACTAAAAACAAGGGCATTTCGCATTCTTCTACCATTTTCAACGTCTTACCTTTGTGAAACTGAATTTTCTGCGGTGGCTTCTTTGAAGACAGAATATAGATCTCAGCTAAATATAGAAAAAGAACTGACAGTGTCTATTACTAATATTAAACCTTCCTTCGAAAAACTTTGCTCTACAAGACAGGTCAAAGGAAGTCACTAATAATTACTAAATTTGTTTTTAATTTGTTAAGTTGTTTTAATTTAATGAGTTAAATATTACATATGTCGAAATCATATAGTACATAGTCATTATCTCTAATAGCCTTTTCTTGTATTGATAAATTTATTTTTTTTACTTCTTTAATTTATTTTGCAACTTTATGTTAATAAATTTTATATCTTTATTAAAACTTTTAATTATATATTTCATCTCTATATGTAATTATTTTTCATTCACTACATAATCAAAAATAATGTAGTTAGTGAAAAATAAGTAAAGTATTTTTTACTATAAAACAGCACACACAGTTTTTTAAAATATTTTAAAACAACATGAGGCATGATATTTTTATATTTCATCGCTAATTTATTATTAAGGAGAAAATCAAGATGATATTGAATGGGTGTTTGAATTTCTAAGGGAAAAGGAAAGGGAAATGTAAAGGGTAATCCAAAAATGTATTTATTTAAACAGGCTGCCACCTCAATACCAGAATATATAAGATAACATCAATTAATCATATATTATTTAACCATGTAAAAACATATTTATTACTTCTTTAATTATTCCCATTAATTATTGTCTAGTATAAACTTAGTTCAAAGTATTAATGCATGAAAGTCTTGGAGGATAAAATTTTAAATTAAGATATAAGTGATATTAATCAATACATTTCTTCTCTTCTTTCTCTGAAAAGTAGCTAAAATTGTATACCGAAATAATTATATTTTGTGAAGTAAGAGTTTTTATAAAAAGAAAATTTCAAAGATAAATATCCATTTTTATATTTCAGGAATAAGTTTTCATACTAATCGTATTTGCAACAAACATACCCTTTAAGTTATTATAAAAAAACACCTTTATTCAGATTGAGATTCATAGAATAGTTCTCTTTAGTATAGCATTATCATATAAACATTATTGAAGGAAAACTCATCCTTTTAATTTAAAAATAATATTAAGAGGAAATGTTCTTAAGTATTTAAGCTCTAATTTTATAGAGGAAGAAAGTAAGTGTCGGTAAAATTTGGCTTTAATTAATAAAGAAAACAGTAAAAAAACCATAAAATAATTAGAGATTTATGTAGAGATTTCGCTAAAGAAAAATATTTTTATTAATCACTTTCAGTGTCAAAAATGAGTTAATTTTTCATTTAATAACTATTTAAAATTAAATAACGCATCCTTCTTAAGCTTGGTCAAGGAACACGCTTTAAACTTTCCACAAAACAATTTATTTTTAATTTCCGAAAATTGTTCTAAAAATATCTGTTTCATTAATCACTTTGATGAATGTTACAAAGAAGGCAACCGGAACAACAACAGAAAAAAAATTAAACCCTTGACGGCAGGATAAACCGGATAGCAATTTTGATGTGTAAAAGGAAAAAAGAAAACTTCATCTCGCCGGACTCCTGTATGACGAAGTTTCCGAAAACCATAAATGGGAGGAAGATTCGCAACTTATAGGGGTCTGTCACAGTGAGGGCGCTGTTATAGAATTCTGGGAGAGTGTGTAAAAATGGTAGAAGCCTTTTCCTCTTTAGTTAGCATTGAGCTGTTGCTCATGGCCGGATCCCTGGCTCCCTAACTCCTCACGATGCCGGATAGAAAACATTCTGTCTTTCTCACCTGGCATCCTCTGCTCTTCTAGCTAAATCTGCCTGATGAATTTCTGTCGATGGAGATGTTAGGCGGCTAACGCTCCAGGTAAGTGAAACTATCAAAATTTTCATCAACTTTGAAACTTCTTTAGATTTCGTCGAAAAGTTTCTGATTAGAAAAGTTTGTTCACGTTGACAAGAGTTGAAAATGTTGAGTTCGCATTTTCAGTGATTGATTCGGGGTTCGGAACATTAAAAAATTAAGGATTTGATTTCCATAGATAAAATGATTTAAAAAACTATAATGTTAAGATACAGTTTTTCTATTTATAACTCATAATATTTTATTATTGTTCAACTTGATAGGGGTTGAAAAAGTTGAATTATCGTTTTCTACTACAGATTCGTATTTGGGAATATTTAAAAAAACATTATGATTTAATTTTAATAGATGAAATGGTGTGTATAAAATGCAATGTTGAGATTTAGTTTATTAATAACTTATGACATCTGATTATTGTCATCTTCATTGATTTCCTTAGGGTAAAAACATAATATCAAATGAAAAGTAAATATTGGCCATAAGAAAAATTAATAAAATACGGTTTACTCATGCAGTTCTTAAATTACTTTATGAAAAAGTGCAATCGCCGATAGATTAATGCAAAAATTGCATCTTCCCAAGAAATCTAAAATTTAATTTGCAGCATTGTCTATATAGCCTGTGAAATAATGCCAAATATAACAGTAAATTTTGCAGGCTATATAAAATTTAATATAATTAAGATGAAATATATTTTATTATTTTTTAATGAAATAAAATTGCTCCACATTATCTGAGACTTCGTAAAAAAAGAAAAATTGAAAAATTGTTCTAAATTTCTTATGAATTGTTTTTGCTCAAAAATATCAATTTATTTTTTCCTAAATATTTAGAAATTTTTTTCATTTACTTTACACACTTGAACTTACTGACAAAATTTAAATTCAGAAATTTACTGACTTTATTTTCTGCCGCAAACCATTTTAATCATTTAAATTATTTACTTTTCATTATTCGAAATTATTTTATTATTTTAAAGATGAATTTTTATGAAAATTATTTACTATAACTTTAAAAGTAATTTAGTGCTTGTATTTAAAAGAGCATTCTTTTTTGAAACTTTTTAAACAGTAATTCTCTTTATATATAGATAATAATTATCATCTGAAATTATTTAATAAATAATACTCTCTATTTATTAATTGTAAAACCCAGATATTATCTGAAGATTATCTAACTTTTTTTATCATATCTCATCAGAAAAAAAATATCTTTATGAGTATTTCTAAAATTATGCTTTTAATGGCATTAATATATTATTTATGCCATTTTATGTATATAACTCATTATTTTTTATGATATTTGGAACTAGATACATTTTTTTTATCTAAGAAATTGACTAAAACTTTTGAGTATAGTAAAAGGTTATAAAGATGATTATTATAATTTGAGATAATTTTATATTTAAGCCTTCGTATTTATTAATGTAAAACTCAGATTATATTTACTGACGAAAGGACTTTTCTTAAATTTGTTTGTATAAAAAAATTTGTAAAGAAAGCAAATATATCATTTTAAGGCATTATTTCTTTTCGCCCCTTTAAAGCAAAAAAAATTATTTTTCATCTAAATAATAAAAATAATTAATTTTGAGCTCAAATAGAAAAATGTTATTTTATCGTCTGTCGGGAGTAAAGCTATTTTAAATATTTGAAATAAAAAATTACACCCTTGAATGATTCATTGGAATACGCATCATTATTTAATAGATAACAAACAGATTTAGGTAATTTATTTAGATAATAGATTTTTCTGAAAATCATTGTAATATGCATTTATTCATGGATTTAAATTACATTGATTTCAAAGAACAGTCATTTGGTTTAAAATGTCAGGATATTTGCAACGTGTTGCAACTATACACTAAATATGCTAAAATTTGTTGTTGTATTGCTACGATCTTTATTATGCAAATTTTTGATATAATCTTTCGTCATAATATATATTTTGAAAAAAAAAATTCATTACAAAGAACATAAATAATGCTTAATTATATTATATATTTTACTTGAAATGGAAGAATTAGAATAATCTGCTAAATTATCTTGATAAATTTTGCAGACGTGTTTGATATCAACACAACTATTGACATATTAGTTTCTTTTTTTATTTATACTGAATATTTGATTTATTTTCTTAAAAAAACTACTATTCAATAGTTTTCGGTTATAAAACATTAACGTTTCAGAAAGCTGAAATTTATAAAGACATATTTATGTTAAAATGTATAAAGAAATAATTAGATGAAACTTCGGTATACATGCATAAATTTATAGTTTCAAGTAATTCAAAACAAGTAAAAATTATATGATAATTTTAATTTCTGTTATTTAATATGCTAAATTTATTTGCATTTCATAATAAAGTATTTCTTTATAATTAGGTGTCAGATTTTATTATGATTAATATAATTAATATGTTTTAATATTTTTACTATATTATCAATGCTTTTAAAATTAGAATAATGATTTGTTATAGGGCAGTTTATATGATTCTCAACTTCAAAAAAAGATATACATTTCAAAAAGAAATCGCAAATATGTGTTGTAATCCATACACGAAAAATTTTATTCTTTTTGTGAGGGAAAGAGGAAAATTCATAAAGAAAAGAAAAAAAAATCATAACTAAGTTTTGAAATAAGATAAATTTATTAAAATAGTTAATATCAAATAATAATCAAAGTTGTATGTGTGGTTATGAAACAAATTATTTAGGTTTAGCTGAACCAAGTTTCTGAATGTTCAATAATCAAATGTAAATTCAAGGTTATTAAAGAGAGCAGAAAAAGCTATGTTCCTTTTGAATAATTTTACTCAATTCGCATATTATCTATATCTATACTTATAATAAAGCTCAATGTGTGTGTGTGTGTGTGTGTGTTGGTGCTCTACAGGCCACGCCGTTTGACATACAGCTACCAAATTTGGTACATGTATACCTTGGAGGTCGGGAATGTGCACTTCGGAGCCCTTTTTTTCGAATTTTTAATTAAAATTTGAATTAATTAATGTTTAAGCGAAATTTCTACGTTTTTCCGCTACAATTTCTGAAAATATTATCGGACAAACATGATTTTAACACCAATTTAAAGATTAAAAAAATTAGCTTTCTAATGGTATCAGTGTTTTAATGTATAACTCAAGCTTCTATTTTTAACGAATTTTTAAAGAAATATTTTAACCTTGTTTTTTTTAGCACGTGATTGGATAAAATAAAAAAATATATAAAAATGTGATATTTTCTAAAAAAATAAATGCAAAGCAAAGGTTTCTATGATTGTTTGCAATATCTATATCATTAATTCCATAAATTATCTTTATTTACATTAAACCCGATTGAATTTAGACAGGATATGCATTGAAATCCTGACTTAATGGCCTATTTCTATTATCATTTGCAATATCTGTATCATTAATTCAATAATTTTTTCCTTTTTCCTTTCTTTAAAAATCATATTTAACATTTTGGTAATATCTCCGAAAAACATTTTTAATATTTTGGATGCATAATCGATAAATTATTAGAGCATTAAACTCAAAAAGTTTTTCTGAATAGAGTTATCGACTTTTTAATTACTAATAACTGAATCTTTTAACTTTAACTATTTCTTAAATTTTGGCTAATGAATATGTGATTTAATTGAAAATTTTAGAACGCATTACTCATGGCGAACCAGCTGGTTGCCAAAGGCGGCTAGTAGGAAATAAATTCAAATTAATATGATGTTATAAACTGCAGTTCTGATAGATTATTTAAGGAAAAATCATTCCAATGTCATGTTATCGTTTTCGAAACGCAATTAAATTATTTAGTTATTATTTGTGTTCATTTATTTATTGGCTAGATGATGAAGAACTAATTTTTCAATGCTATTACTTTTCTCCTGTATAGCGAAACTGTAGAATTTATACAGTTTACAACTATTTTCTCATTTTTGAACGAATTTAAATTTCAACCAAAGCCTATGTGTGAAGGTAAAGATATCTTATATGATAAAATAGTTGAGTTTTAATTTGAATAGTATTAATGATTAGTTGTATGAGATTAAGTGGCATAAAAGATTTTGTTTTATTTTTTAAAATCTCATTTTAACCTTTTATGGGGTCTAATGGTTTTTCTCTTTCCACTATTTCAGCACAAAATAAATAATTAAATAACTCTGTGTACATAAATGTTTGCCAATAAATATTATTGTTATTTAAACGAGTTGGTTAAATACAAAAATACTGATTTACTGCCTATAAAATGAGTTTGTAAAGCAATAAAATACATTTATAAGATTAAAAGTGTTTGTATTTTAAAATGATAAAAATATTTTATCAATTTTATTTTACTGAAATTTTTCTGGTGTTTTTGTTGTTGTTGTTAAACTTGGCAATACAACGATTTTTACCTGAAAAGAGTTAATAATGGTGTGGTACCATTTTGAAAGAGTACTTGGGCATTTTAAAATCATTTATGCATAAATTTAAGTTTAGTTTTAAAGAAATATTTTCAGCCTTAGTAGACAAGAAATTTGGTATAGTTACATATTCTTTAAGTTAATATATTTTTATATAAGTTGTTATATATTGCTGATGAATTGTCCTGTCACAAAAAGGGGCTAATAGTTAATATTAAATAAAAATAATAAATTTAAATTTTAGTACAATTTAATACAGTGATATTGAAATTGTTTTTGTAAGAAATGAAACAAGCTATAATAAGTGGGATGAAGAGCATTTGCTAATAAATAATCATACATTTGAAACTTTATTTTATTTTTCAAAATATTTCTTTTACTGAAATAATACGAAAAATATTTTTTATAGTTTTATTTTAATTCTTTTTTTTCGAAATGTGTCTTTTAGACATTGCAGAAATCGTTTTCGTTATTGTTTGTCAAGCAGAATTTAAAGACAAAGAACTATTAACTTTTATTAAAATTGAGTTCTTTTATGCAAGTTAATTTCAAGCTGTTCGAAATAATTTCCATATATAATGTGAGTTCATATTCAAGTTTTCTTAATTTCTCGAAAGTTTCTGCATATAATATGTGCCATTTTAAATTTGTAATTATACAAATTTCATTATAATTCTTCAAATTCTAGCTTAACATTATTAAATTTAAATTTAATATGTCAGCATACTCTAAAATTTAAATAATTATAATAATAAACTTTCAAAAATATTTTTTAATAAAAAATGATTAAAGTGAATATTTTACAATAAGAAAATAATTTCTTTCTCAAAAATGTAATTTATTAAGGCTTATTTTTAATTTTGAAGTCTGTGTAGAAAAACTATTTCGTTAATTTTTACAGTTTATAGAATACCAGAGGATATTAATGAATCTAATACATTAATTGATTTCAGATTTTTACTATACGTTTAATCAATTATTAGAAGAATTGAAGATAGTTTTAACAAATGAGATAAAGCCAATCCAATATTCTTACTTAAACGGAAATAACGCTTCATTGCAGAATGTTTTGCTGCTTATTTTGTCGTTCTGAACCAAAGATAATATATGACAATTAAACAAAACATTTGGAATAAAGTCAAAAATGCTGTTATATGGATGCCAAAAGCAAGGCATTTCTGCTGTATGAATAAACAATCTATATCTATAACTGTATCTATAACTGTAGTGTGTGTTTTTTATCTCTACAGGTAAAAACGTTTGACTTAGAGCTGCCAAATTTGGTACATATATACTTTGGAGGGTGGTAATGGGCATCTAGGAAGGAGTTTTATTTAGAGTTTAAATTAATCAAAAATTAAAGAAAAAAATTATATTTTAATGTTATAATTTCCAAAAATATTAGGTTTCAAATTTGATTGTGATAAATCATTGACGTTCAAAAAGTAATCTTTTGGATAATACTGATGTTTTCAGTCTGTATATTAAGTTATTTTTTTAAGGAATTTTTTAAAAAAAATATGTTAATGACATTTCCGAACACAAAAAATGAAAATAAAATTTAATCTCTACGTGCACATTATAAGAGAGTGCGAAAATTTCTTTACATTTTAATTAAATTTTTATCTTCGAGTAAACTAGTAAGTTGTCACAGGCAAATAGTAACTAATGAAATATCAATGATTAAGTGCATGAATTTCGCTACTTTTTGAAAAATATAAGTCTCTATATGTGTTATGTAGTTTTTTTAACTTCTTATGTTTCCTTTAACTGATGGGTAACTTTGATCTTCATTTCTGACACGATTGAAAATTTCTGATTTGTTAGGAAATCGAGATTTTTAAAATCCATATACTTAAATTAACGAATAAATAGCCAGCGTCCTGGCACAGGGGTAGCGTGTCTTCCCCGTGATCTGGCGTCCCGGTTCGGGCATGGCTGTTACTCTGTGTTCTGTCTGTGAGGCGTGTGAATGTGCCCCCCTGTAAAAAGGGGTTGTGCAAGCGAATGTATGTGTATCATCTTCATTTGAGCTAGAAGTCAGACTTCTGCCCTCTAGCTGCTCAGGGGTCTTTACCATCAGAAGCTATTGCACCCCCTTTCCGTGGAAACGCGGACACGACATCATCATCATCAACGAATAAATAAAACATATAACGTAAAGTGATACAAATTTCATCGAACTAGACTCATAAAAAACTCTTTTCACAAAAATTAAAAGAGCCATTACTTTCTTTCGAGATTTAGTTCAATTCTATTCTTTTATAACAGCCAGTTTGAATAATAAATTCTGTTTGTCTGTATAAACTATAATAACTAATAAAAAAAACCAATAATTCATTGCATTAATATCTATGCTACATTCTGAATATGATTAGTTGATATATGTTATTTATTCAAATTATTAGAAATTCTATACTTATTAAATCGACAGTTATTTTTACTATGAATATTTTGTCGTGATACGTGAAAAATCATTTTTGATAAATCATATTCTTAAAAAAAAATATGCTTAAGAGAATACATAAAATTACACATCAAACATAATGTGGAAGAAATAATTTTCTACGAAATAAATTCTTAAAATATTCTTTGTTAAAAAGTCTAATGGCTGTTACTTGATTTTAGGATGCAGTTCAATATGGTAAACTTCGGACATATTCAGCAAAAACAACATAGTTTAGGAAGGTGATAAATACGTTTAGTTAAGTATTTTTGGTCAAAGGCAATTCTATAAGGCATCTTAGAGAAGTTATTGGCCTTTCAATTTTACCGAAAAGTATCAAGAATAAATCATCCAAGTAAAACTGAATATACGAGCTAGAAATCTTATTATGCTCTCGAGAAATATTTATTTGACATACATTGTATTTCAAAAGCTTTTATAGAATATTTTTATCTTTTTCATGCAGTTTTATCTGAAATTTATTATTACAAATAAATTATTCATTTTCAAATGGAATTATTATTGCAGTTCTGAATTGAAAAATGAAACACAAAACTATATTGGAAATACTTTATCAATATTGAAAAATTTGTTTTTCTAAAATAGATTCTTATTTTTTTATAGAAAAGAAATTGAATAAATTACTATTGAAATAGTATATACTATTGAATTGTAGTTTACTATTGAAATATATTTTGATATATACAAATCCACATTAAATATTCTAGAAATTTCAGTTACATTAGTATTATTAATCGACTTTATAAAAGGATTTATAAGGCTTTGAATAGAAACTAATTTATTAGTAATTTCTAAAATAACATACAGTTTCGCTGCATTTCATTCAGTTGCATTCGATTCCTGATAGCTTTGAAATAAATTTACAAGTGCATATATGGAGCATACTCTAGAATTTTGGTAGCATTTCTAGTTACTACTGAACAGAAATGATGAGTCATAATTAGCAAAGCCAGCCGTGCTATTTAAATGAGAAATATTTTGTTCAGTGAAGCATGTAGTTGCCACTGAAATTACATACAGATTTATAATCCGGATTTTAAGCTCAGCTTCATTTTAGCTTGAAAATGTATTTGCTTCCATATTATTTTTAAAGAGCAATGTATTATTCCTAACGCTTTTTTTCTGAACTATGTGTTTAAAAAATATATGTTATAGGAACAAAATGGATATATAAATACAACAAACTTTGTGAATATAGCTTGCGTCTTTACGCTAATTTCGAATAATATCAAAAAAGACGTATATAATGGAAAATTAGTGCATATGTTAATCGATATTTGTAAGACAGTTGAATTATTTTATGTGAGTAGAATATCAAAATCTCTGCCCATTGCTCTTTTAATGAGGAATGTGTATTTGAATAATTTTCATGATACTATCGATAAAGGAGCTACATTTAAATACACGTGACCAACCGCGATACAACCTTTTCAATAAAAGATTCCCATTATCATGGAAATAGAAGTTGATTACACACTCGGATTGATTACACCTTATGTACACACTCGAAGAAATGAGAACAAACTATTATATCGGCAGTTTTGATCCTTTTATCTTGTTGCAATACATATATGTATTCAAGACGATCATCATTTGTTCCGTGCAAATTAAATAATAAAATTATCATTAGATGTGACTTTGTTAGCATCCCATCCCCTCATACATAGATCGTAATTTAGACCTGGATTAGAGAACGATCATCTCTGAACCTGTGAGTCCAGTGATATTATTCTCAACTTGAAGGACTTAGTGATCATGACAGATTTATATCCACAGCAGTTACCACACGCGGAGATTTTTCGGCCGGTGAGGTTCGAACTCACCACATAAGGGATGAGATTCCAACTCTCTACCAACCGGCCATCTTGGCCAGGAAAAAAAAGGTAACCAACACATTGATGATACTCTAAGACAGCCACGCAGCGGAACAACTGACTTTATTTAGATTCCAAAAGCAAAGTAGCCAAAATGTAAACTGCATTTCTGAACATTGTATGAACTCAATTGACAGATGCGATACATTACTAAAGCACATATTTGTTTTTTGCGACATTTATTGAACTGTTTACAATTGGAATTATTGGTATGTGGGTAGAAAAAAACCAGGAAAAAAAGTCAGATAATATTGGAAGTAAGTTAAACGTTCTTCGTCAGACAGTAAACATAACGCTTTTAATTATTCACTCCATTTCATGAAAGAAAGACTGAAGCTATATAGTCAAATATGTGAACATTGGAATATCTAACTTTACATAAACCACGGGGAGTATCTCTTTTCTAGTATGCTCAGACCGTGAAGCACTTTCTTCTCGTTATACCCTCAGTGTATTCTTAAGGTAGTGCTGAGGAGTAAGAAACGTTTACTCCAAGCTCTCGTTAAATCCATAGGAGTGAGTGTATTTCCAGCATTCAACATCAACGCATTGTGACTCAAATTGTGTTTCGTAATTGAATGCAAAAGAAAGTAAGTATTTTCGAAATCCTCTTTTTAATCTAATGAATTGAATCTTTATTTCGAATCATTTTAGTCATAAAATAATATGTAATTTTAATTCTCAATTGTCGCTTTACATATTTATCGAATGTAATAATTACGTTTAAATAATTATCTACAAGTCACACATTTGACAAATTTGGTTCAAAATTCAGTGCACATAGACACTGATGAAGCTGAAATCAATATAATATTAAATTTATTTATTTAACCTTTCACCTTTTATGCACACTCATTGCAAAACGCGCAACCATACTTCATGAAAATCTGATTGACACTTATAAATTGGAACCAAAAACAAAGTTTTATTCCATAAACTAGAAGCACTTATCGTTTTAAGAGACAGACAAACATGAAATTTTCTGAAAATGTCCTTTTCAGAATAATTAACTTTCTGAAACGAAGAAGAATGAGCTAAATCTTTTAGTAAATTTGTCACAATTTGAATACTATCTCTTTGTAAAATTCACATAAAAGAAAGTAAACAGGCCTACAATGATAACTTTCTGCAAAATTACTAACAATAATTGTCTGTTTCACGTGAAAAAAGGTCATCTTGCTACTATTTTATATTTATTTGTAAGTAATATTGTCCAGATATTTTACTTTTCATTACATTTTATAGTTGCTTGAATAGGATTTAGTTAATATAAGTCATTGCTCGCTTTCAGTATCAATCTTATCGTTGTTTATAATCTGAATTGCTACATTGCCACAATTATTACATTGTCAATTGTTTTCGCAATATTCTGCCGTATTCAAATATTCATGAATATTTTCTGCTATCTAACATGCAGTAATTTAATAGATTAAAAATACAAATGAATTTACCTATTTTACCACAAAATCATGAATGAAAAAAACGGAATTTTTTTTTAACCAGTTTTCATTATCATATGCATTTAATTGAATCTCAGCTCAGCCTTTATTAATATTAGACGTAAGGCCCGTCAAGAACTACATGTCTATTTGTTCCTTGACTTTGTCCAATTAATTGAAGAAAAAATAAGGAGAAAGGCAAAATGTGACTCTTGCTTAGTGATATTTAATTAATTAAAACTTATACCCGATTAAAGAGGAATGTATGGTACTGAAATTTATAAATCTTTATTATGTAAAGTTTTCTCCAATGGTCTAGATGTAATATATCTATTTCGGGTTCATAGGTAAGACTTCCTCATACAGGAGTGGGGTAAAAGCATGGAGTAGGCAGCTAATTCGAGTAAATTTTTTTTTCATTTGATCTGACTTAAAAATTACGATATTCATCACGAAATAGCAATTGCTGCCAAATCGGACATAACGTTGCTTGTTTATTTTGGCTAAATTTCAACAAAGTATAACTTTATTAAAACTATTTTAGGCATTCTATAATATATTTTTAAAGTTAGAAAGTTCAGTTACATGTTTTATTTTCGCTGTTCTCTCCGCTTTCCAAATTATATTATATATCAAAGTCCAGGCCATTAGGAAACATTCTGATACACTTTGTAGAGGAAGAGTAATAAAATTGATATAAAAAGAGTTTTATGACAGCTTCGCTGAAAAAGAAAAGAATCAGAAAGCGAGACAATGATGCCAAAGAAATCGATGGCATTGATAGGCTTACGGTGGAATAAGCACCAGAATAACTGTAGAAAGTTATTCAGGCGAGTAAAGAGAGTCAGATCTGGTAAGACTTCAGGACAGAACATTAATTATATTGTAAGAAATTAAACTTGGAATATTTTGACAGAAAAGAAGAATGAAATTTTGAATTTTCAAAAGATATTACCCTGTAAGAATTTCATTAATATTTCTTCATCCATGGGATAGTCTCGAGATCTGTTATGGAATCTACTGCTTAATATAATTAAATGTTGTTTAATTGATCAAATGTTTATCTTTTTAAGCGGTGTTAATCATTTGAATTTTTAATCTGGAAAATTTGAAATTTCGAAAGTATTTTTTCAAAAAAATTAGTATTTTTAAAGCAAAAATGTTGTTGATTGATACAATACTCATATAAAATAGGGTTTACCTATATATATTGGGTTTTATTCAGGTTTTTTAATTTTATAGCAAATTACAGATCAATGGACATTCCACTGTTATTTATGTCATAAGATTTTAATCATTTACGAGTAAAGTACTTAACTATCAAAGTTTGTAAGTGATATTGGCGTAAGTGGAATTATTTTGTCATATGCGAGATGTTAATCTGTTATCATTTCAAATAAACATATAACTACTAAATTTAATTATGTTTTCAATTCAATTTGCGGTATATTACAATCATACTGCAATTAATTGAACATTTTTGATATTATGAGTAAAATTTCTTCCTAAATATCATTAATTTTAGAGAGTGCAACATTTCTAGCATTCTTTCAGTCACAAAATAAAGTAAATTTACATAATATCCTATATGATGATATAATGCTATGATAAATCAGAAATTGTACCATAAAGTTGATCAGAACGCTGCTAATTACAATCAAAATATCAAATATCCTAAAGGAAACTAGCCAGGATTTAGAACAGAAATAATCCAGTTTTTGTAAATTAGAATTACACCAACTATCAATTTTTATGATAAAGTATAAGCATGTTTCTTATATAAAATTAAAAATCGTTCCTGGAATATTAACTCGTCATAAAAAAATGTAAGGCATTTTGTCTATATTGAAAGTTAATTATCTATGGGTCTCATCTTATAAATATTCTAAATTACATCTCTTTTAACTAGAATGAGAATCTGTAATATTTTACAAATTATAATGGAAATACATAATTTAGTTATGGTAGCTTTTAATTAGTTTTTTTATTAGATAGTTATAAAAACGATTAAGGAAAAGTAAAACGAAGACAGTATATATGGAAAACCATGATATTCTTTAAAACATGGAAGTCATTTTATGAACATTGTAAACCCCAAGAAAGTTTTAGTTATAGGATTTTCCTTCTTACATCGCTTTTAAATTAGAAATCATTAGTTATCAGTAATGCTTTCAAAAGCAATTCTATATATGAACAGTACTCTAACGATTATCATTTGCCTACTTTTAGTATAATCTCTCATTGATATGTTTTAGAATATTTTCGTACTTTTCAAATTCCATTAATACTTTTCAAATCAACCTTTTTTTTTTATTCAGTTCAAATGAATAAACGATATAAGAACCTTCATCCAGGCCAATTTGAATGTCATTATAATAGATGTATAGAAAAAAATTGTCATGAATATATGAACTCGAACATCGCTGAAAATTGATAATAGGGCAAATTACAAAGAATTTTAAAACTTAGATCTAACCATTCTAATTGTGTTAATCGTTGTGTCCTCATTACCACCATAAAGTACTTAGTATTTCGGAGAGTGGGATAATTTTACCATACATGATAATTTCAAGTATGCATTAATTTAAGATATGGATCTTAAAATGCCTCTTTGATGGGAAAAGTGCTTAAGAAATTCTTATCTCGTCTCAACACGCAAGTTAATGAGCTATAATTTGCATAATTTTTACACTTCACTTGAAACGTGAGAATTTTCTTAAATATAAAATAGTACCGACTTATCGAACATTTTCTTTTTCAATTATTTTATCAAACAGTACTTTTTCCCTTCATAAATTAATCACACACATTCTGTTGAGAATAATAAAGGCTGAAAACCATAGAGGAATACTTGACTGATGTAAATTTGCATGTAGTATTATTACGGGAATATTCTGAAGACTGTACGTTAAAATGTCCAACAAACTCTATAATTATAAATATCATTTTCTCCCATTAAAAATGGAGAGCACAGGTAGAAAAACACAGCCAGAGCGTACATATGAATTGTACTTGTAGAAATTGATATTTGCACTAGGTAGATACACAGTTGATTAAATTTCGTAATTTTTTTAATGTCATTTAATTTAACAGTCAACATTTCGAATAAATATAATATAATTTATGTCACAAGAAATATATCCATTCAGAACAGCAATAACTACTTTTTTATGAGGAGAAAATAGACTAAAGCAAATATAAGTTTCCCAAACATAACTTATGGACGTAGAAGCACGTGGGACTAGTATCCCTAAAATTTTCTCTCATATCCTGTAATAAATTTGTCATGCCAAAGAATACCTTTAATGGAACTGGCTTAAATAGTTTCAAAAATTAACTTTTGACTTGAATTTAGCAATTCGCGTCAAATCTGTCTATTAGGCCATCTTAGTTATTTATCCCTTTTTAAGTTTTCTTAGTTATTTATCCCTCTAATGCTGTTGTTAATAGTATCTGAAAAACAAATTCGGGGCTAATACATGTTTTTACAATCTATTGAAACAAAAATTTCACACATATACACATATTGTTGTGACTATATTCAAAGGCCACAAAAATATATACCAAACTTCATATGTTCAAGTCTTTATGTTTTTGAGATGTCCATGTTTCTGAACGAACAGACAGAAGGACTATCAACCTGTTGCTGAATATGGTTCGAAATTCCTTAGGTTTGTACCATATTTGTAGAATCTAAGTACCTAATCTTATGTATCTAGCTATTTGCGTTATGTAGTTATCGTGTTAATTTACATTCAACAGGCCATTCAGAAGAATTACCTTTGAACATGTTTTCCTCACATTTTGTTTACTTTGAACATGTTTTACTCAAAATTTGATATATATCTGAAAATATAGAGCAAAGATCGAATTCCAAATGTCAACCGTCTAGTTCAAAGTGTTTTTGAGTTACCTTTGTAACATTCAGTTTAGCGGATATTTTCCAAAAACATTTCTTAAACCCAGTCTCTAATGTGGAGATTCATCAAAATCTCGAGTATGAAGCTCTTGTCCATGACTGTACTTTCCCTACAATTTTTATATAAGAAACTAAAAGGTAGAGTTGAGAAAATAATGCTTCCAATTGAAGCTTTAATGGCTATTAAAATGCAAGAGGAAATAAGTAAGATTTTATTGCTTTAGATGAAAGATAGAAAACATCCCTGAGTCAACTTCAAGTAGTTTTATTTGCCCACAAAAGATTTCCAGTTCTATCCAACAGAAATATATTTTCAAGAAAGAGACTCTGGTTTCAACGTGTTCAAGCGATGGAATGTCGAATCTCAAAGCTGAAGAAATTGTAGAAAAGAGCAAAATTATTGCTTAAATCCTCTTACTTTTGAAAAGTTCGTGAAAAAAACTTTGATTTCTCTTCCTCAAGGACCCCTCTCAATTCGAAAGAAGCTCTTCTTTTCTTGCAAAAGCACATTGGATTTCAGGATTTTTGTAATCGATATCAGTATAGAATTTTTTGTTTGTGTAAGAGGCTGTAATCTCTCTTGAAAACTTTACCGATTTTTTTTTTCTTTTAGAATTTGCCCGAACTTTAGCAATAGTTCTAAAGAGAACTCTTAAATACATTTTATCGTATCATTGTTATTTAAAGTTTCATATTTTCAGAGAAAAATGTATTCCAAAATAGTTGTCAGTTGTTTCAAACTCTTATATTTTCTTTACTTAAGGTGCTTCATGAAATGATCAGTAAGAGATAATTTAATTGTAAAAATTATATTTTGAAAAAGAGGCTGCAATCTACTTAGCAATTTTTTTCTCTCTAGCTGTTGCCTGAGTTTGGCAACATTTTCCAACGAGTTTTTAAATACCTTTAGTGGTATTACTGTAAAATAAAAGTTAACGATTTCGCAGAAAAATATTTTTCAAAATGTTTATCAACTGCTTAAATTATTTATATTTTTTTCGTGTAAGGTGTTTCATAAAATGATCAGTATTAGATTACAATTTCATTGTCAACTTTATGCTTGAATAAGAGGCTGTTATCACTGTTACATTTTTTTTCTCCTCTAGATGTGCTGGAATTTCGACAATACTTTCAAAAAGCTCTTTAATACACTCAACGGCATTACTGCTACTTAAAAGTGTACTCTTTCATGGAAGAATGTCTTTCAAAATGTCTATAAACTGTTTTCAATTTTTATATATTCTTCAAATATTGAGGCTCATAAATAATCAGTATGATATTGTAATTTGATTGTAAACTCTATTTACACATTCAAAAACATTTAATTATTAATTACCAAAGAATTTCTGCAAACACTGATTTTCTGAAAGCAAGTCAACTGACATTTATTTTACTTATATCTTTAAGAAAATAATTTCCTTTTGAGAATAATACAGACGATCTTCGTGTCAAGAGGGATTTGAAATAATTAATTATCTATCTAAATCCAAAAAAAAAGTCAAAAACTAAAATTGATAACTGATTTTGTATCAAACAATAATGCTTAACATGGATTAAAAGGGAACATGAACTTAAAAAATTTCTTATAACTGCAACTTAAAGTTTACAATCTAATTAAAATAGTGAGCCATGTGTTTAAATAACTATTCTGACTGCTGACTGACACATTTTTAACATTCTTCCAGAATTCATTATTCGTTAGGAGAAATCAACGACTGAAGTTAGATATATAATTGATTAAGTTATGGTAAACTTACATCAAAAAACTTATTTTATGATTGATGAATTAAAATGCATTATAAATAGTAATTTTTATGAACTGTATAATAAAATTCTAAACAGTTTTTTTTAACTTCGGAAAGACATCATGTATAGTTATATCAAAATGGTTTAGATTTGAGAAAGTAGTAAGTAAAGTATACAAATGGTAATAGAGTAAATTAATATGTGCAACGTAAATGCAAAATGATTTTACAAACTAAAGAAGTGTGGATTAAAACATAATAAATTTCTATCGACATAAAAATGTCTTAAGAGCATTGATGATTAGAAAAGAAGAAGATTCATAAAACGTGTATAATTGTGATAAAGTCCTTAAAATGAGGAAGAAATCACTTGTTATTAAACTCATATATTCCTCTAGTTAAATATATTTCTTTGACCATAATAAGAGACGTATATAAATAAAATACAGATACAGATTTAACATTCATGATTCAAAAGCGCAACACGATTATTCAAAAACGCAATGATTAAAATATATTAATCACCATTTACCAAGTTTGAAAACTTTCTGTAATATCAGGTGATATTTATCACAAATGTTTTAATCTTTCCCCTTTTATATATCGTGAGTTTAATTGCATTTTCATTGAGTTTGTTTTAAAAATCTTGAATGGCTCTAGATGGGGCGATTTCTTATACATTATAACAACGAGAAAATATTTAACTCCACAAACATACATACATATGTTGGGTTTTTACACTAAATTCTCTACACTACTACTAATATAAATTACATTGAGGAGCTTCAAATAATCTTTAATAAAATTATTAAAATTTTTCTGAAAAATTATGATAATTTTTTATAAATCGTCAATGCTCGTATAAAATTTTGTATTCAAATTCCATGAAGAAAAAATAAGCTAATGTATATGTGAGGAGTCAAACGGGGCCAGGTATTGTGGAAAACCTTTTCCTTTCCTATTGTACAGATTAAGAAAATATATATGAATGAATATGTTTTAAATTTCTACCATTATATTTTGATCATTATACTTCTTTTTTGTACTGAAATGATATCCAACTGAATGAGATAATGAGTATCAGCCAATCAACTTCAAATGACAATTATTTTTTAAAATATGATTCTTTACTTTAAGAAATAACCAAAGTAAAAGCAATATTACAAGAAATCTTCATTGCATATTAGCCTTCCAGCGGCCGCGGCCGCTATACCAACATGAAAGGTCGCGCGTATTTCCCACATACGCTATAGTAAATTGTAAATTATAAAAAGCGTAACTATTAAAATTATATTGTATATAGCTTATGATCAATACCTACGATTACTTTAAACAATTTTTCCTTAAAAAGAAGCAGGAAGAATATAAAAGATTGCAATAACAATATAAAATGACCACAGATTAAATGAATTGGTTTAAAAATAATATAAATGAAATTGCCGACATTTTGACAGAACAATTTGCATATAAAATATAGAAGTGCAAAAAATAATACAGAATTTATTTATGTATAAAAAGAAAAAAAGTAATTGACATTTAGATATGAAAAGGAGAAAAATAATTTCATTGTTATTTCATTGAAGGGTTGCAATTGGAGAAAATGTGTTTGGTGAGCTCCAAACATATAAATCCTGGTAAATCTCACAACCGAGCATCATGATTCTAGACCGCTTTTATTTTTGAAAGGGTTGGCATCTTTTTTTCCCTGAATCTTCTTTGCATCTTCTACTTCTTCAATACCTAGTTCTGCTTTTCTCTTCAGTGCGTTTAACTTTGGCTCACTTTGTAAAGACATGTTTTTTTTCCAACATTTTCTTTCGCAAGAGCATTTGCCAGCTGTCACCAGTCTAAAAAAAATACAGATTTATTTGTAAAATCAGATGTAACAAAAACTTACCTGAAAGGTCGCGCGTATCTCTAAAATACAAATATCTGATCGAAAGAAACCCATCAATGCCACAAACTTACGACGACAACTGAAAGTAGACCAAAGAGAGGGGGGCAAATAGCCAAGGACAGGCTTTCCCAGTGACAACAGATTTAAAGGTATAAAACGAAATTCATCTCCAGTGTATCTCTCACATACGCGTGTCCACTGGAAGGTTAATAAAGCAAAAAGTAAACATTCTTGGTATACAATCATTTGAACAATTGAACAAGTCAAGACCAACTGATAGAAAATTTAAGTATATTAGCGAAAGATTTTGTTTGTTAATTTTTTATTGTTATTTATTTCAAATGCCAAAATATTATATTCATTAACAACACCTAAAACCTATACACACATTTATAAAACACTAGTTTATAGTTTCAAACTAACTAAAAAACTAGTTTTTAGTTAGTTTGAATCTGATGAGAAATGATATATGAATGCGTAGTTTCTATTTTTTATAATGTTTATTACACTTAATTTAATGAAACCAAAATCATTATCAACTTCTTTTAAGAAAACACTATTATTTTTTTGAAGAAAAAGTAATGAACACTTATTTTAATATTTGGTTTCCTGCATTGAAATCGCTGCGAAATATCACACGCACTGGAAAGTATGATTAAGCGGAATAAATATTTATGGGAAGTAAGTCTACTATAGAGCATTCTGTCTAATTAGCATTCCTCCAATTTACTCCGATTGTTCTGAATGATCTTGAAACTAATTGCTCCACATGTTTATTTATATAATTGCATGAAACGCTCTATGCTGCATTTTATACGCCGATTTGAATATCATTCGGCATTAAAACAATATTCATAGTATTATACCACATCTTTGGAAAAATTAACCGATCAAAGGATATTATTTTTCTAGCACTAGGCATCTATGTTTTTCTGGGATTTCGATATATTACCAAAATAAGACAATTAAGTTGCTAATATCTTCCATAATTCAGAAACGTATACCTTAGCTTGTTTATATTAACTTTCTCGTTTTAAAGTAACACTAGAGTTATTCTCTGACAGACCACATAATTTTAAACTGCTGTCAAATGACGAGGACTACTGCTAACCTTGCACTCCCATCCTCAAACTTCCACACCACGACAGCGGGAGGACGTTTGTCTCTGACAGGTGAACACCAGAACTTTTGGGATTTCGATTACCCTGAAATATCCGCTGATGTCTTTTCTACCCCACAATATAAAATATATAAAATAATTGTAATAACTAAATAATGGCAATATTACTTTTCAGTAGAGTTTAGTTTTAAGACTTTTTAATATTATTTCATGTAATTTTCATATATTATGAGCATTTATGCAATTAAAAATATTTACAAATTATTTCATTAGATTATTCGTTGTCCCTTTCGAGCAAATCTTATGTCTAAATTTGAACAAGAACAGCTCACCACCGATTCATTCTGAGAAAGCTCTGGCGACAAATTAACAATTTCATGAAGGTTCAGACCTCTTATACGAGCCAATGTTTCAGATTGTTTGCTCTGCACGGTGCTCGAAAATCGAATGAAATTCCTGAGCGATTAAGCAAATGCTGCGTAACGTAACACTTAGGCCCAACAATTTTGGAATAATTGATTCATTTCCTTCTGCGAACCCAATAACACTGCATTCCAAGTCAACCAAATGTAAAATATTACTTAGGGAATTTTCTTTGACTTGATGAACTATCATTTGTTTAACGACATCTATTCATAATGATATATTGCCCTGGAATCCAATAGGCACCAGCTGATGTCGTTTCGATATATATTTCGTTGTAAAATATCTCTTAATTAATGTAGAGCCACAAAACTTTTTCTATGAAATCATCATGGAAAATGATTTCGAGTAACGAAAAATATTCCCTCATAAAGTGTGGAAAAGAGAACAAACTAAAAAATTTCCGGAGTCCAATCGACACCAAAGGACGTTCTGGTGTTGACCAGCACCAGAAAAGCTTACATGATGGTCCTTCGATGGTTTTGAACTTGAAATCCCTGAAATCATAACTCATTAAAACAAGTGTGTTCTATTCCTCCAGACAGGTCAATGCGACATCAAAAAACAGATTTCATTACCGACTGTTACGGAAATAAGCAAATGCAGATTTTGTATATCAATTCAATATAGTTCATGCGATGGTCGTAATATCGAAAAATGAATTAGAATTGTAATTATTAGAAATATATTGTTATTTTAGAGCCTATATTGATCAAATTCAGCAAGATATCATGCAAATATTGAATCAAACTGTAAAGAATCCTTTGAAAAATATAGAAATTGGTATAAGAAAATATTATCGATTTCGAAATAGCTTTCATAAATAAGAAGGAAAAATAGTCTTGTAGTCCGAAAATTATGCATATTTAGTGTATCACATAATTTTCAGAATAAAAATATATTAAGTACACCATTTACTTATCAAAATTTTATTCATATTTTATCATTAAAATAAAGTTTAGTATAATATAATTGTAGAGATGATTTTTTTTGTAGTTTCATTATATAAACGTACAGTTTAAAAGCAACACTAAAGCTACTTTGGGATGGATCACATAATTTTGATTGGCGGTCAGATGAATTGAATTATACTTGAGCTGGCATTCCCTCTCTAAACTTACGCACCACACCAGTGGTATGGCATTTGGCCCTGTCTGATGCAATGTTCATCAGGTCTGCTTACATGATGGTTCTTAGATGGAATCAGGTCTCGAATCCAAAATCCTCCTGTTCTGAAGCCGGGGCTTTACCACCAGTCTCAAAATAGGACCACCGTGATCCTCAAAAAAATGAAATAAAAAAGTGAGTCATTTTGATTCGAGAGGTTCAATAATGCAAATTATGCACAAAAGTTAAATCAAAAATGTTTTTAATAAAGTTTTAAGTGTAAATAAAGAAAGAAATGAATTTATATTTTCTGATATAATATTAATAAATATTATTTCTATGTTTCTTAATTTCACGTAATTGGATTTTGAAATTAAATATAACTGGCTAAGTTGACAGGTTTCAGGTAGGCCTCCTGGCTTAGGGTTATTGCGTATTCTTTGTGTTCTTTGCATCCCGGTGCGGGCTAGGTTGTTATTCTGTGTTCTATATGTGATATATATGAATGTGCCCGCCGATAAAAAGGGTTTGTGCAAGCGAATGTGACGCAAGAAATAGTTAAATTTTACTCTTGGCCTTAGTTGGCGTTATTGAAAAACAAAGGACGCTAATTTAGGCTTACAATCGCTGATAGATATCAGCGGGCTTTTCAATGACAAGTGCCATTGGAAACAACAGCACACAACACAGGAATAAAATATATGAGTTAAAAATTGTACAGGACCAACAGATATTCTGAAAATATTTCCTTTAGTGAATATATATGAAATAAACCACCATTTACTTAGACTTAGACTTATTAGGTGAGACTTATTATTATTTAGCACTAACCAGCTGGTACAAATAGTATCTTTAAGACATGCGCTACCGTTGAGTTTTATATAATTTCTAGTGCATTATTTAATGCTTATGATTTTCTTAACAGATTGAATTTAGAAACTAAAAGTGTGTGTGTGTGTGTGTGTTTTAAATTTAAACCTGTACAAATATTATACTTGTCAAATAATCGTTTTGGGCGAATTTCTGGAAAGTCTCAAATATCCAATCCTCAAAAAAATTTAAAGGAATTAAAATTTCAAAATAATTCCATGGAATAATATTTCACACATTCCAAAGTATTATTGTACCAAAATTATTAATTCTGGGTTTTTAAAAGAATACTTGAATTTAAATTATGTGTTTATCACTCCGTCCAATAATTTGAAATCTTCAAGAAAATTTAATCCTGGTGTTAAACTGCAAAATTCTTTAACAATAAAAACCCAGTTCAGATCTCATTTTTAATGAATTTCTGAGTTTAATGTTTCACCAAAAAAAATATAAAATAAAAAAGTTCTTTTTGCTTTTGAAAATCCATTTATCTGTATTATTAACTTGTTGATAGAATAACTTATCTCACAGATGAAATTGGAACTTTTTTATGTAGATGGCAATCATAGATACGAAATATATTTCAAAATCTCGATCATTTATTTCAGTAAATTATAATTGAATGATATTTGAGACTTTATACAAATAACTTGATTTTTTTTCGTGTGTTGCTCTGGTTTAATGGAAAAATTCGAAATTAATCTGTTTTGAAATATTCGATTTCAAATAAATTGTCTTCTGCTGCAAGATCTTACAATAATTTTGTAAAGAGCAAAAATGTAATATTTTGGAATAAAAGTATAGCTTTGGCCTGTTGCACAAAAAGGTATTTCTTATACAGTTGAAATGATTATGAGTTCGGAAAATTATTATTATATATTAATGAATACGATGCCTGAAATATCATAATTGGGCAAACTAATTTTATTTCTTAAATAAGATTTTTCCAAAGAAGAAAGCATAATGCAGCCATATTATTGTGAAGATAGAAAATGTTTAAGTTAATGAAAGAAATATGAAACGATATTGTATTGATTATTTTGTTTGAAGATAGCGATTATGAATGATGAAATTTAGCAATATTTTAATTTTATATTAATGAATGCAACGTCGGAAATATAATAATTGTTCCAATTAACTAAATTATTTTTATTTTTGAAGTAAGATTTTGTCAAAACAATGCGGCCATGTTTCCTTTGCAAAGGGAAAATGTTCCAAATTACTGAAAGAGATGTCAAACCATTTTGCATTGAAATGACATGTTTGAAGATAATTTTATGTTAGAAGTGTTGTATTATCAGAAAGTAATACGCTATTGCGCTACCAGCGCATCTATAAACTGTGCCTACTGATAATATCTTTAAGAAACTTGAAAGACCTTTAAAAAGTTAGCTGAAAGTTTAAGAAAAAATAAGCAGACATTTAATTGCATCCATTACGTTTATTCTTCAGAACACACACTAAAAACACAAATTTAAAATCATTGCACGTTCAAAAAACAAAACAGGAATTAGGTTACAGTTAACAACAGTCATTATGTACAGTTAACAAAACCAATATCAAATAAAAGACAGGTAAACATGACAAGAAGCTCTATAAATCACTATGAACGATACTTTATAATAGTGTTATTATAATTGTTTATTAATGAATATGATGTCAGGAACAACATAATGTAAATTAAGCAAACTATTCATATTTCTGAAATAAAATTTAATAAATAAGATAGCATAATGCTGCCATGTTTCCTTTGCAGATAGAAAATGTCTTAAATTACTGTAAGAAATATGAAACCATTTGGTATCGAGATGTCATATTTAAACATAATTTTATGTTAGAAATTCTATAAAACAATATGAAATGCATTTTAATGGCGTTTCAACTTGGGCATTTTACGAATAAGAAGAAATGTCTGGTTTGGCAACAGATAAAATTATTTTCTTCCTAACTACACGAGCTTCTTACTCAGAAAACTTTCTCTGTAATTAATGATCTCAGATAATTTTGTCTCCAATCTTCAGTCAACAACATTATATATGACAAGCTATTTGTAACTTTTTTTTTCATCCTACAACGGTAACGATGGATGAAGTTGGCTGTATTGCCAAAAATATTTTGAATCAAAATGAATACGTTTTGCTAAAAATGTTGGTTATATGTCAAATTCTTAGTTACAAAATTTAATAATTAGATTTCTGATCTTTTACTATTTTTTAAGGAATTGAAATAAAATTAATTATGGAATAAATATTGAGTTTTATTGTTTTGTTATTATTTAGATTTTTTTTATTTAGCTGATTTAAAAAAGATCTTTAGCAAAATAATTGATTTTCGAATATACTTTTAGAAAAGTCTAATAATCGAGCCTTAAATCCAATGATAACAAGTCAAAATTGGGCCTGTGGTGGCCTCGCCTCATGAGCCATTGGTTTTCCGGCTCGAGACACAATTTCATCCAAAGAATCATAGTTTAAGGAGGTCTGTTATACGTTAAATTCCTAAGATCCAAACATTCTACTACTGGTGTGATGTTGAGAGGGGGGATTGTGCTAGCTCAAGTAATCTAACGCAAATATTGAATGCTTCAAACATGCAAACAGACACTAAATAAGTAATGGATCAAAAATTGGCAAAACCATTTGAAAAAAAAACGATTATAAATTGGATTGTAACGAAATTGGGGATATACAAACTTCCTCCAGTTATCTAGAAAATAATTTTTATAAAGCATGATTTCTTCTAGGTAAGCTCTTATTTTTTATGACACTTGTCATAGAAAAACCAGCTGAAAATGTCAGAAATTTTAAGCTAAGAATTTTAATACCTCTTATAGCAGTAGTGCCATCTAGTACAAGGGTACGACATAGCTATCTATGCGTCACAACCACTTTTACGGGGCAAACCTCATTCATTCATTTGATTCCCTCATCAATTGATAATAATTTAGACCTGAATCAGAGAACGATCATTTCTCAACCAGTACACCCAGTGGCATTTTCTTTACTTGGGGGAATTTGTCATAATAGCATAATTTTACGTGATCCAGCCACCTTATATATGGAGAATCTTCTGAAACTCCCTACCAAACAGGCTATCCCTGCCTTCTTCTAAGTACTGTTGATCGAGAGAGTCGATGGAAAAGGATATGCATTAATCAGAGTACTGTTGTTCTTCCTCCACTCACTGCCACCAGATAGACTGGTGCTGTAGTCTATGGAACTTTTGAATTCAAAGAATAAAAGTGAAATATTTTCAAAAAAATATTTTTCTGATTTTGTCACCACTTTCGCAATTTTAAAATCAATTTAATATACATATCTATTAATTACATATTAATAAATCACTGTATTTAATTTTTCTTTCACTATATTGTGCTCTGAGTATAGAATGTTAGTATAGGGACTGGCGATCAGCGGATTAGAAATCTGTAAGCTACAAAATATCAAGCACATTAATTTGATGTCAGAGCTTAAAACCTGCTTCTAATGAAGTACTAAATTTTTATAATGAAAATTCCGTCTTGAGGAACATAATTATATTCTTTTCCATATGGCAAGTTTTTATAAACATTTACTTATTTATATTTTTCTTAGAAGAAAGAAATATAAATAAAATTATATTACTAAAATTTTCACTATTTCTCAGTGGGCTATTATGGATAAAGCAATAAAAAATCACAATGTTATGAGTTTTTCTAATTTTCCATAACTATGTAGGATGGACATAAATTTTTCGCTTCTTTAGCTATAGAAAAACACAAGTCGGAAATTAGTTGTGTCGTGACTTATGGCAATTTACAGATTTGTTAGCAATTTAAGCCGAATGAGAGTCGCTTGTTTTTACAGTGGCGCCAACTAGGGCCAGGAGTTCGTTTATCTACTATTATTAGCTTTGTCACATTCGCTTGAGTAATCTCTTTTTACAAGAGATGGGGCACATTGACACGCCTCACAATGGAATACAGAAGAATCAACCATGCCCGATTCAAGCGACCCAGGTCATGGGAAAGACACGCTAACCTTATGCCAAAATACATGCTATGAAATTAGTGGCATACAATAATTCAAAATCATACAATAGTATCTATTACTTTATATTGGAGTCCAATGTCCAACATTTCGAAAATGCTTTCCATGTGCATATGATGCAGAGATAATTAATTATTTTTAATAAAGTTTCCG
The DNA here is from genome assembly GCA_026543055.1 of Argiope trifasciata. Taxonomy (NCBI): domain Eukaryota; kingdom Metazoa; phylum Arthropoda; class Arachnida; order Araneae; family Araneidae; genus Argiope; species Argiope trifasciata. Next base: position 645,544 of record JAPMOQ010035588.1, read on the forward strand.
TATTTTTTCTAGACTGCAAGCGTAACTTAGCTTCACTCGATATATTCGCATTTCAGATGTTTCGAAAAGGGTTTTTAGTTTAGTTTAGTTAGATTAACGTCTCTCTATTATTTCTCAGTAATAGCTCTATTGCTATTATTGAGCACATTTCGTAATTTTGAAACCAAGTCAGATGATGAGGATAATGCATGAGCTGGAGCCCCCACTCCAAGATTTCAAACCACAATGATGGAATGAAGGAAGGCTTCACAGATTTAACTTTCATAAGACCAGCTTATATGACGGTTCTTCGGAGGAATCGGATTTCAAACCTGAAACCCGACGAATCCAAAGCCGATATTTTATCACAAGTCCACAGTGTCCCATTTTGATAAGGGAAATGTGTCCTAAAGTGAATCTGTCTGTTGATTTATTTCCTAAATTACATGAATAATTATGTTAATGAAATATTTTTACATTAATATCTTTAATTAATATAAAAAGTTAAACAATTTAAATCACGCATATTTAGATAAGATACAATATATTGAAAGATAAAGCTTTTTCACACTCAGTGAATCATACGTAAACAGTAATGAAAATTTCCAATTAAAAATTAAATATATCACTCAGTTTCAAGAAATACATTTACATTAAATACATTGTGCATTTATAAAGTATATATCATACATCTAATTTTAAAATGTATTAAGATAACCGACTACGTTCGAAGGAAAAGTTTTGGAATATTCTTTTTTTTTTAAAACTGTTAAAAACTATGGTTTTTAGATTTATTGTGAAGTATAATATAAAATACTATAAATACAGCCACATTATTTAAAAGCATAATATAATTTGAGAAATAGGAATATTTGAAGTAAATTTTAATGAAATTTAACCAAAACGGTTAACATTACACAAAAATGTAATCCAGCAATCCTATTTTTCTTTGTACACAATTTATAGAATTCAATGATGAATGAAATGAACCAAAATTGAAAAAAAAAATCTTGAGATGCAAAGAAGTTATGGGTAGACATGTATATACGCATTTTTTCCCATAAACTCACAGCTTAATTTTTCTAAAAACTCCTATAAATTAAAAAGTATTTCATCCACAATGAAACTTTTTGTTCATAAATAAAACATTACTCATATTACTTAAACCATACGCTGATATTTTTATGTTAATACCTCAATTAGTTTCTGAGATATCACATTAACGGTGAAGAATTTTTATGCAAATTAAAATTTGCAGAAAATCGAAGTTAAAGACAAATGTTAGTCTGAAAAAATATGTGCTCTTGGATGATAGGCCAGTCCTTCCTTTTCCAAGGAAAGATAAACTATTTTGGAAAAAGGAAAGTCTGCGCTACAAGAAATAACAATAATAAAAAAGTCTCCAATGCAATCGTTAACCAGAGTTTTTAATGTAGTCGGATACCTTAAAAACTAGCATATGGGTAAAAATATTAAACTATCATATATATTCATAGTAATAAATATTATTAAAGAATTGCTCTTTTCAGAAAATAAAAAAGAAATTTGAAATATAATGATACTTTTTGTAACTATTTAGAATTAAACAAAAGTTTAAAGCTATTAACAATCACTTTAAGTTTACGTAAGTTCGCATTTGAATATCAAATTTGTTTTTGCTATAGATTAATAATGGTATATATTACAGGCAATGTTTAACATCTAAAGAAAGCAGTTCTGAATCAATTTTTATATGAGCTGTAAAATTAAAATGTATACCTTAAAACAACCACGCAGTAGAACCATTCCGTTCTGTAATCCTAACTCCCCTTTAACTGTATGGCAAATTATCGCAGCAAGTGTTACATGGAAAGTATCAGTTGAAGAGAATTCCATCGATTATTATCATATCCCATATGTTTTTATTATTACTTTAAACTATAGTATCTCTTGGAAAAATCATTACCAGAGTAAAAAAATGAAGGTTTATTTTGGGACATATACATGTCATTACCTGTTTTGGGGTATATATGCCTTTAAAGAGTATATTTATGACATTAAAGATGAAAAGTTTATTTACATACGACAGAAAATATAGAATGCACAATTAATCACAGTAAAGTTAGAAATTTAATAATTCTACAATTTTCAAATTATCGCTACTTTAAATGATTATGGCAGGTGCTGAATTCGCATCCCAAAATATTTAAGTACCAGAGGTTTTTTTTGTTGTATTAATAATGGTATATATAACATACAAATTTTAACATCTAACGAAATCAGTTTTGATTAATTTTTGTACATGTGCTGTTAACTTGTGCTGTTCAAATATGCTTTTGCTTTAACTACACGACAAATTATCGTCAAATGAAAAATGTTCCATTGATAAGGATTACATCGCATGTGACTTTGATATCACTTTAAACAATAGTATCTTCGGTAAAAATCATAAGGAGTTTAAAAATAATCGGCGTTCGAGAGTATATATCATCCAAAAATTTATTTAAATAATACGAAAAGAAAGACTATGAATATTGAATAGCCAATTTATCTCAGTACAGTTAAGAATTTAATTATTCTATAACTATCCAATTATCTCTAATTTGAAGGTTTAGCGCAGGTGTCGAGTTCGCATCTCTAAATATTTACATACGACAGTAATTGCAAAATTGCCTGGTGAGCTTATCATAAGGTAAAAGATACGATAACTCCCTAACAATTTCATACGCTCTGAAATTCTTGCATAAGACAGAATTCGCATTTAAGTCTTAATAACATACACAAATATTTCAATTATTCATAAATTCTAATAGTTTGGAACTATTGGGATCAGAATCATTGAAATGGTCGAGAAATTCATGCATACAATTGAAGTTCCAGTTGGATCATTTAACTAAAAAAATTAACATTAAATAATTCAAAATTTCTATATTCCTATTATTCGTAAGAAAAAAAGCAAAAAAGGGGAAATCATAGCTATTTGATATTTTTCAGCAATGATTTATATGCAAAATTCACTGATTTAATGTATAAATTAGTTTTATATTTATGGGATAGATCTAGTTGCATCTAGAAGATTTATGAAGGCTATTTTTGCATAACGGACTTGAAAATAAGGGTTTTATAATTGTATTTTTACGTAGTGAAGACGACAAAAATCGAAAAAAAATTAGCCATTGATTTAAATATGCGTAAGATTCCACTTATCACATGATTTTATTAATTATCTTAAGTCAATAATAAGTTTTTAAAACACTTAAAAACCCGCTTGGAAGCAAAATGTGCGGGTATCCGTTTCGACAAAGTGATAATTTTTACAGACATTTAATAATTTATACAAGCAACGCCAATGATAATTTTAATTAATTTTATTGCATTTATAATATGAAATTGCTTTATAGAATGCTTCGAAACAAATTGAATACTCAGCGTCTTTTATGTATATTAAAATATCATAGAAATTATTTCTCTCATAAAGCATATTCTTTAAATTTTAACGAAATCTGTTTCACATCAAAATAAATAACATTTGAATAATTATATTTACGGTTATATATAACACGCTTCTGCCCAAAATAGAAGAAGAATATTTCATTTTATTACACAAAAATTTTTGATTGAAATAAAGATGAATCGAATTTCTGAACGCAATTTTCTTGGATTAAACCGAGTTTTTCAAACATTTTTCAATTTTCTTTGAAAGTATTTTCCTATTTGTATAGTTTTTTGAAACATCCGTTCCAGGAAATTTCAACAAGTTGTTCTCAAAGTCAACGGTTTTATATTCATAGGTTTGTGAATTTTTCACAAACATGGAATGAATTTTCTTTCGGAAAATTATTTATTTATCAAAAGGAAGAATTTTTTTTGTCTGACTCAAAGGTAGAGATATTCGCATTGCATATATTCTGATTTCACAAAATATTGAACAGCTTTCCAAGATGACTATGAGATCGGGAAAAAATATTATTAAGAAAATAGAAAGCTTCAATGAAGCAACTTTTTAATAAAATTCCCTTAATTATTTTGAATATTTTACAGATAATTATGTTTTGTTTAGTTAAGAATTCATAACATTTATTATTAAATTTTATTTATTTATCATTCATTGAATAATTTTTGTATCTTTATAAATCGAATGAAGCTCAATTCAGCTTTCAATTTAAAAGCAAATATATTACTATTTCATTTGTATAAACCATTCGCAAGAAAGAAAAGAAACATGGAGTTGAATTCAATATCAAAGCAATAAAGTTATAGATGGAATTGCCTGCAGTTAAAATGGCTGAGAATAATGTAATAGCATTGCAAAGTTGACTATGCATTCTATATTCAGTAGGGATCTTAAAATTAAATATATATAGTTCAAAATCATTTTACTTTTTGGTTTTAGGCTTTCTCATAAGATCTCATGCTATCTAGAAAATGTAAAATTATTCTATGAAAAACACTGCCAGAAAAATCAGATTCAATTCATATGAAGCTTTTATCGATTTCATCACTACAATTAGCAGAGACATTACCCCATTCAGATATCACTGATAGTTTTGTTTATTGGCATATTAGTTCACAATACTTCTTAAATAATTCAGATAAATAAAATTAATGAAATTGCTTATAAAGTAATTGTGTGACGTATCATCCAATTCCAAATATCATTGCTTGTAACAAAAGAAACCTATTTCGAGAACCGAAAATATCATATAAACATAAATAATAGGACAATTTATTAAAATTTTTAAAAATGTAGTTTGAAATATAAATAATATGATGCTCAAAATGATTTTTGTTATTTTTAAACCGTAAAGTAATAATGCATCTTTATCTCTTTACAGAATTCAGAAATTAAATTTACTTGATTAAATTCAAATGTATGCATCACATTTATCATTATTTGAATTTTAGACAAGCAATCAGTTATAAAACTAGATGTACGTAAAATTACACAAGAAAATTATGATTTTTGACAATAAAAAAGGGGAAATAACTATATAAATAAAAAGTGACAATTATTATTTACGAATTTGCTTTCTAATATTTAATACAAAAAAATAATGAAATTAATGGAATTTTCTATCGTCACCGTACAAGCTATTAGATTTATCCAGACGAAAAGGCGTGATGGAATTAATTGCTAAGAATTTAATTACCTCGATGGACTTTTAAAATGTTCCACTCGCAGTCACTATAAACAGATGAAGGTGATTACTGAACCAATCTAATTCTGTTGTAATTAACTGCAGGTAAAAAGCCCTTTCTATTCTACAGTGCGTAGAAATTGTTTCCCTAATTATCTGTAAAATGCATTTCAGCACCTTTTACTGAACGGGCAATTTATTATAGATTGTAACTTTATACATATAATGTTTCATTTCAAAATGATGAGATTTATCTATTAAAAATTGAAATTAAAAATAAATTGCACTCGTTCTTTACACGTCATTAAAAACCGCAAAACAATCAATATTGATCTATTGTTGTATTGCAAATAATTTTAAGGCTTAAGTGCCACTTAATTTTGTGCGTCGATAATTGATAAAAAATCTTTGATCCTTGAGTGATGATTCTAGTGATCATCATTTAATGTTATTAAATCAATAACCATATTTGCTTGTATTTACATAAATCCAGATATTTTATTGTTATTTTAATATAATAATAAGCAGAAATTAATTGCTGTGTATAATTGCACGGCAATTATTTTCACATTTTAAAAATATAATTTGTTTTATATGTGTATATATGATAAAAACCAGTGATCATATTATGATGATCTATCAGATCATCAATTACAATATTTAATAAATAGTTTATTTAAAAGAAATTAGCTGTATTTAACAAAATGGGATGATTTAAAAAGATTAATAAACTTCCAATTTACAAGAAAAATAAATAAAATGGATTCAGTATGCCATATATTCTTATAATTGTGATCGCAATTAAAAAGAATAATTTTAGTATTATTAAAACTGTCTTCTTTCATGAGCTATTATAAAAATATTTTGTTAAAACTTCCATTCAGTCTCTTTGGAAGATTAATTTCAGTGTGTACACTATAATAGTCCCTTTTATTTCTTCTAATAAGAGGAATTTTATCAATGCTTTTGACATGAACTCTTTAGTCCTTGAGCCATGAAGTAGTTCTAATATCTCTCTGCCAACGTATTAATTGGTTCTCGAATATCGGTGCTAGACACTTTAGTCTCTTGTGAAATAAAATTGGATCGTATCGGGATCATTTTATGTCTTTATTTCGGCTGATAAAGTGACCTCGAGTGACCTTCCTTTTTAGTTCCGCTTTCGTTATTACGACTTGGCTTTTATTTCTCGATCAAAGATCCTTGCCAGATGCTTTATTATTCTGCTAAACCTGAGAAAAGTCTCTCCTCAACATTTAAAAAATACTTTGTTTTCTATTTAGAATTTTTTTTTAAATCTTTAATCTAATTTCAACCGAAAATTCCTATAATCAATAGTGAATTAAGTTCAAAGACAAATTTGGTAGATGAGATTTTATTAATCAGAATTAAACTGTTTAATATATTTAGTTATCAATAAAAATTTAATAGATAAGTACTAAATCAGACGAAATAATTCTTTTTATTGAGATTTGACAAAACTAATATATAAAAAAGGAAATTTCAATCTTGAAATTATTATATTTTCAATTAGATTTTTTAAAAGAATTAATCGTCTCTTTCTACAAAGTTCAATAAAGTAAGAAATATATGAATATAAAAATTGGTACTTAAAAATGTCAACTATTGTTTTCGCTAATATTCTTTTAGGCTCTTTTATTGAAAATTCAGCAGTTAAACTTCATCAGAGTCCTCATAAAAATTAGCTGCGCATAAAAGAAACAAACAAACCAAAAAAACTTAATTTTAATTAGATTAATTGGATATAGAAAATAAAGTAAAAGAATTTACTTATTATGTTTAACAAAAATTGAGACATTTTTTTTGAAAACATTCGAAATATTATCCTAAAATAAGCAAATTTTTCTGAAAAGAATTTTAAAGCGCTATGTTGAGAGACTGTTCACTAAACTGCAAAAAGAGAGAAAAAAAGACATAGGAAATTTAATTTATTTTTGTAGTTGCATATAATGAAAGTATCGTGCAGAGCAACACTTTTATACTCTGAAATTTCGTTACTTGTTCGTTTTAAGAATTAAAATAAATCAGTTTTTTTTCCTTCATAGTTTTAACTGGAGTAGGAAACCAAATAAAAAGTGTTCTTCTTCTTTTTCTATTTATAAACATTTTTCAAAGAAAAATATAATTACTTGCGATAGGTTGCATTACATACTCATTAAGAATGTAAAAATATACTTATTTTTCTTTTTTCTTTTTTAAGATTTATGCAATCCAAAGAAAGTTTAAAAGAAACAAACAAATTAACATCTTAATAATAATACTAATTTCAATTAATGCTAATTTTTATGTAATTAAAAGAAGCAGTTATCCATGTAATTAAAAATATTTCTACGAAAAGAAACCGTTCATTTTCTACTTTTAATCTATGAATTTTGAAGCATGAACAAATTCCAAACAATTTTGAAATATCAAGCTTATTACTTTCATGTAATACGAAAATAGAAATTAAAATTTTATCAAAAAAATAATAAAATAAATAATTTCTTGCGTTTTCGATTTTGTTGAATTTCTGTATGATGGAAAACAGATATTTACCTTTTTTCAGTTTCGGTAAACTATTTTTTTTCTCTTATGCCAAGTTATATATACAT
>JAPMOQ010035588.1:653651-697345 GCA_026543055.1 Argiope trifasciata
AGTTTTATTAAAAATTTAAACAATAATGATTTTCCCAAAAACTACTGTAATATCAATATTTTAATAAAAAAAGAAATAATGAAATATTAGTGAAATAGATGGCGCTAAAAAATCACCTTTATGTTTAATTTCACGGTGTTGTTGTTTTTTGTTGGCGGAGAAGAATGGCGGATAACTAGCGAACAGGTCAGGGAACTGATTTTTCTTAATTTTGTCATTAATTATGATCTTTCTTATATGGTTTTACCTTTTGTATATATATTTGTTTCATTTGTTGATGTTTTGATTTGTTTTTGTCTTTTACTGTTGGAATTGGTATGTCTCTTTTGCTTTCATCTTCGGGGGATTTTTCGGGCCACGAGGCGTCAGTACTTTCGGACATTGTCCATCGACGCCTCACAGAAAAAAATTCCCTGTTTTAGAATCCCAGCTTGAAAGTGGCTCCTGATGAAGTTTTCAGGCCGGATTCCTTTTTTATTGACTATTTTTCTATGGATTATTTTGATTAGGTTGTCTTATTTTGTTAATTAATTTATATTCATTAGCATTTTGGTTGTAGCTGCATTTGCGCTCTCTAAATACAATGATTGATTTAAAAACTTTTAATTCTTATAACTTGTTTTATCAGTAATGATTTTTAGTTCCGGTTCCGGTTTGGTTTCGTTGCCGTTTTTACTTCTGTTTCGTTTAAATACTCTTTGAATATTGTATTGTAGGTTTATTTCATTATTGGGTTATTATTCATTTACTTTTCTTTATTTGGTTCTTATTCAATTACCTTTCATTTTGTGAACTTTTGCGTGTAATTCTGAATTGAGTTTTAATTTCGTTTTCGACCTAGTTGGTTTCATTTTAATTTTGTTGATCAAGAAATGGATTTTAATTGTTTTAATAATTTTATGATTATATATATATATATATATATATATATATATATATAAATGAGATGGAAATAAAAATAATTAATTCACAAGATTGAAGAGTGAATTTAACTATCAAGTTCAAACAAAAGTTTTCATTTTCTTTTTCTCCGATTTTTTTGTGGCTACAATCGTTTCTCTTGGTAATAATAATTGGTTTCATTTCAATGTATATTGATTCATACAAAGTAGTATAATTTCATGCCCATTTTGAATAATGCATTTTCCCTTTCATTCAGAGAAAACCATTTGCATCACTATTTATGTTCAAATTGATTAACTTAAATTAAAAACACATTTTCTAATTTAAAAATGTGGGAACACTATAACAAAGTAGCAATTGATCAATAGAAAAACTAGCTTCGAATACTTTTTAACAATTTTTATTATCACTGATTAAATTGCCCAATGACGGAATATATGTTCTCAAGTATTTTTATCATGTAATTATACAGATCATACTTAATTGGAATTGCTATAAAAATTTGACTAAAAAAACATTTTTTTTAATCTTTTTATAAATATCACCTAATTCAATTGATTAGTTTAAGGCAAAAGACTGCAATAACGTCGATTTAAATAGCCAGCTATATCTCTGATTCCTCTTAATTGTAAGATATATATAATTTTTCAATGAAACCTATCCTGGATTCAAATCGAATGAGAAAATATAAGAATAAATTGGCTGCAACCTGTTTTTTTTATCTTCTGAAATAGAAGACGAAATAGTATTTTTCATATAAAGAATAGACAATGCTATTAATTAAATAAATTATCTGGATGGATTGACAACTCAAAGAATATTGAAACCAAAAGTTACTCGTTTCATAACAAAATCATGGTTTGGACATCTAGTTCTTTTTAATATAAAGAAATTTCATTCAAAGGCAGAAACATTAATTTAAAACACATCTAATAAAGAGATAGTTATGAAAGTATGGAAACATTTTTGAATTTTATAAACTACTCTTGTGTAATTATTAATGTGGAATTATGCTGATTTCAATGATATATGTAATTATTTTATATGGACTTATAGCGTAATTTTATACCATGAGAAATGAGACATACATGGTAAAAATTTTAGAATTCTATTTTTTTTTGTTGTTGAGGGAAGTCAATTCCGTTTGCAAATTTCAAGTACTAAGAAAGATTGATAATTTTTTAACATGGTTTTTTGAGAAAATCCTGAATATAATCATTATAACAACCAATTGAATATACTATTTATATTCAATCATTTACTATACCAATCTGTCACAAGACGTTTAAGGAAATAATTAAAAATCTTATGTAAAATATTAATAAGCCAAACGATTATATAATTGCATTTCATATATATTTCATTATTGTTGTTTGCGTCTATTGTATTAATTCTGTATTTCTAAAACATTTTTAATTAATTCACCATCAATATATATCAGAATAAATCAGCAATTAAATAAATGTTGTTTATTAATTTGAATACTTTGTGTGCTATAAATAAATTTTCAGTTCTTGAAAGATGCAATTCCAAACAGATAATTGCTAACAGAGGATGTCAAATAGTCACTCCTCTGATTAATTTAGAACACTTTGACTTAAATTAAATCTTATTAAAGGCTGGCCATTTTCTCATGAAGGTTAGATTAACTTTCACCAATTACTAAACTTCCAACAACGCTAGGTTGATGAACTGCAAAATTAATCACGTACATTGTTTACTGTAACAGAAAGGTCACTTCAAAATTTTGGGATGCACTCTTAGTAAGGGGATTTATCATGCAACCATAACAATTTAGCTAAAATATTGTAAAGTGCATTTATAAATTGATTAGAAACTTCCATCGTTTAATATTATACCTCATCTGTAATTAATTTCATCAGAAATTTTCAAACGTGTAATTTCTGTCTCTTAGTAATTATTCAGCTAGTCGAAGAAGATGCATATCAGTTTTATCTTATAATAAAATAATATTGATTTCGCAAAAAGAAAAATGCAATAACAACATATATAAAGGAATTTATAACTTATAAAATTTAATATCTTAAATCTTTTTAATGTTATAAAGGAGACGGTGTGTTTCGAGGTTTCAGAGAAAATACCATTTGAAACAGATTTACCAAATTTGGCATGGATATACTTTGGAATTTCATTATGTCTAACTCGAAGAGACTTTCTAAAAACTTTTAATTAATTTAAAGTTAATCTAAATTTTTGCATTTTATGGTGCCAACATTTAAAATAGGAACACAAAAAATTGATAATTACAACTTTTAACGAGAGGGTTTTATTTTCGCAGGAAAATTTAAATAATGTTTATTGTATTTTTAAATATTTAAATACGCTTAAACGTATATAATATTATTAAATTCATAATTATTCTAAAAAAAGTAAATATTTACAAGAAAAAGTAGTCACTTTTAAAAGCTGGGAAAATATTCTTTATTACGTACAAATTAATAAAATTATTATGTTTATATCACTAATGAACCTAAGTAATTCGCATTATTGACTTTATTAAAATAACAGTTTAATAGTTAAAAAACTCCATTAGAGGAATCATGATCAACAAGTTTTTTAAAAAAAGGAAATCGAAAACATCTGGCAGAACAGGTGGAATTTCTTACTCTTTTTTGCTAGTTTTTACTTTTTGAATTATTTACTTTCTCGTTTGACATGTTGAAAACTTTTTTATTAGCTTACTTGCTCTAAGAGACTGAATGTGATTAATTAAGTATGAAAGTACTTTTTTTGCCTCTATAAATAATGAACGCATCATCCATCCATTCACCAACTGGAAACAGTTATGATATTTTCTCTACATTTATTAATCCTGTCAGTTTTATTCTTATTTCTTTCAAGAAAACATTAACATTATTGTGCATGGAAAAAAAGAAAAAGGAATAGCAAGCGTTTACAAAATTTTACCTAATGATGTTAAATAGCCAAAAGTGGATAAATATATTGTGAAACTAAACACACATTGAATGTATATTCACTCTGATTCTTCTTTTCTTAAATCTGAAGTGTTGCCAATGCACTTCAAAACTTTCAGAGGAAATTCGAATTCCAGCCAACAGCCTAGAAGTTTTCAAAGGAAAGAAAATCATCTACCCCTCTCTTTAAGAAAAGAATATAAAAAAATTGACCCCATCGTCATGCTAAGCTATGATTAATGCTATTTTTCGAAGGGTTTTTCTGTACTTGTTTTGGCTGGTCTTCCAGACTTTCGTCTAGGGAGACACGAAAATAAAGATGTCAAAGACAAAAGTGGGTCTTTGAGTTTTGTGAAGTGGAGGGCTAAAAAAGAATGTTGCCTCATATACTCTGGGGAGTACAGTTGGCAACAAATATGTTATAAACTTTTGGATTCTACTTCAAGACTACGCAGAGGGATTATAGGGAATCTTGAAGACTGTCAAGTTTAGTCGAAAGATTTTGAAGGGCTGAAAACGTGATGATTATAAAGAATTTTAGGGATATATATTGTCGACTCAGAAAGAAAAGAATCTATTTTAGGAAAGTATTAAGCCACGAACTAGTACACTGCTTTAAAAATAAGTAAAGAAGTAATTCAAAATGATTTTTTTCCTGTGGCATGATTTCTGTTATTGCCCAGTAATATTTTAATCTATTCCGCTTTTTATAAATAAATTGTGCCAATAAATATAATAGGCTTTACGCATATTAAATTATTCAGTATTCATTTCCAGAGCTAACATCTATAATTCTATAATAACTAATTTAAAAAAACATTTTTCAAAGAATTGATATGATAAATCTGAAAAAAATTAGAAATTCTGGGGATAATTATTGCTAATATTTCGCTATAATTAGTATTGTGGTCCTTATTTACCCTTTTATGGCTTGTATTCTTATTACAAAATATTACTCTAAGGCTGATCTACTTTTCTTTTCACTTACTCTTATACATATTTGTAATACTAACTTTGTTTCCACGCTATGAAAATTAATTAATTTGAAATTAATTATTAATACTATTTATTTATTTAAACTCTAATTTAATTTTAAAATCTGTGTCTTCCTCGCTTATCCATGTTTAATCTCTATGCATTTTACTTCCCAACATGAATTTACAGTAAACATTTTAATACTGCTTTAAAACAAAGGGATACTTAATGAAATGCCATTTATATTTCCATATGAAATCGTTTAATTTCTAAATGTATTTCATGCCTTCTTTTTGTGAAAATGGCAAAGGTATGTTCAAATGTGCGAAGTAATACCATTAATATCATAATGATAAAGTTAATTTTAATGCTGGATGTAATTCGTAATTACTCAATCACTTTAGAGTATTCATTATAATATATTTTTTTATAAAAACATACCATAGTATATTTTACTTAAACTAGATAAAGTTATTTTTCTTCCCAATTTAATTCTTTTGTGAAATTAAATAGATAAATTCACATACATATACAAACAACTCATGAAACTGATTTCAGTCGTCATAAACTGATTGTTTAATTTTAACAGAATAACTTTTAAAAATAACGTAGCAGTTTTATTACTCTTATCTTCTCTTTTGGATGACAGATGACAATACCTTCTTAAGTACGCATCCCATGGTGCTTTGTAATTGTAATTATAGGAAAAGATATGCCGTTCAGTTAAGCTGTGAGTGAGAATGCCTTTACTTTGTGTTTGTGATTGTTTAGTGTGGATGTGATTATTAAAATTCCTGTTCCTGAAAAGTGCATCCTTCCATCTTCACGGATCATAATAATCTATACTTCATCTCAAATCACGATTTGCTTAAATTTACTCATTTGATTGAATTCAAAGATATCTATTAATAAAGTATATGGAAGCCTTAGATTTGGAAGGAAATTTAGAAAACAACATTAAGAATTATTAATAGATTTCTTATTGATGACACTTGTGGTATACTAATAAATATTTTGCAATGTGTTCTTAAAGTTGTTCATATCATTGTGAATCTTAGGGTTGTGTAATAAACTATTAAATGATTTATTATTCAAGCTCCATTGTGTTATCTTATTCTACTCTCAATAGATGGATGGGAAAGTTTCTGATATGGTAATGGTTCTCGCCTCCCTGGTTTGGTACAGAAAATCGTGGGCGATGTCTACATTCCAAGGATATGCAAAATCCCCATCCCAATGATGCACAATTCTGGCCAGTCCAGTCATTGAGTTTTATCCGTGTACTTTCGAGACAGTTTGTGTATTAACTCAATTTAGATGAATGAACATGCAACGATATTAATACACAAAGAGAAACAAATCGTATGTTTAAATGGTTCTAAATGTGTGGAATATATACTTACTGTTCTTCAAAATCCAAATTTTAAGAGTATAATTTTTCATTCTTTGATATCTGGATAAATATTATGATCTTTGATTAGGATTTTGTTTTTATTTAATTTCATTTCCTAATCAATAAATCCTCTTTTTCAAAAATAATTTGACATTTCCCGATAATATATGAATGCCGTGGTCACATTTCATACTACTAAATAGCCAAAACAATATCACAGATGTCCACTACTAAAATACTAAGTAGCCAGAACTGTACCACAGTTGTCCACCCTTGTAGATAGATGATTGACATACCCTTATTTACTATTGGAGCCTGAATTGGCAACCGGACAGAGATTACTAAACCGGAAGGAGTCTACCAGTGAACCGTGAATTAAGGAATTCGGATCATTGTATTAGGTGGATCCCTGGTGCATTTCCAATCCAATCTGTGCTTCGTTAGTTGAGCAATGACGTCATTGGCCTCTTGACATCTCCTTAGGACATCAAAATAAACACCTCAGGACAAAGCTAGTATCCTTCTCAGGAGTAACGGGAGAAAAGCGAGCAATGCGTTTCCGATTAGACTCTTACAATGTAACAATAGCAGATTTTTTTCTTTATATTCTTTCTTGGCCAAATGGTATTTTTAGTGATTTATTTCCGTTAGATCGGGTCACTGATGTCAGGGCTGAATGCCAAGACATCGAGGTACTAGAATTAAGTCATAAATCAAAGAAAGTAGGGTTTGATAAAATCTAAAAGAATATCTATTTATTCGTTCTGATGTCAAAAAAAGATCGTTACGTGGTAAACTATATATCATTGAAGAAATAAAAATTCGAGACGGTTTATTATTTTTAAAAACATTTATAAATATTTTTTACCCAAAGCGAAAAAATTTCCAACTATATACAATTTGTAGTTTTTTAATATTTGATGCATGATTTTTTCTTATGGATAAATTGTTTGCTTATCCTATTTTACCCCACCTAATAAGCAGACATAAAATGAAAATACCATGATTTTTTTTATTAAAACAAATTGAAAATGATAATGCATGTGAAAAACACATTTCCATTGTAGACATATAATTTGAATTAATACTAAAAATTGATTTAAATAACGTTTTTTTAGATTCTTAGATATTACTTTGAAAAGAAAAAGGATTTAGTTTCACATTGGCAGTATATGTTTTTCCTTTACATTGATTTGAAATATTTCTTGATTTGCAATCATTTTTAGAGAAACCATTGATGATGTTAAAAAAATATTTATTAGATCCTAAATATTTTCAATTCAATTCAATTTAATCAAATAAATATGATATTCAAAAATATTATAAATTGAAATTAATAATTATCTTTATTTCAATACCGACTAAATTTTCGTATAATATTCACAAATGGTAGAATATAACTCTCCAAAAATGACATTTTAAAAAGAAATCCATTTAATTTCATAAATGTGCATATAAGGTTTGTATAGAAAAGATCTGAGAATCTTAGGCAATTAGTCTGAATTTAAATATTAAAATTTGAATCATTTTCTAATGTATTAGTAAAAGTAGTAGATTTATCGAACAATAATATTTCTACGAATATAATTAATCATGCGAATAATCAGATAAAAATTTAGTGCAGATTACTACATCATCTAATTCCTTATAGCTAGATAAGATAAGTTGCATCAAAAAATTTCAATGAATAATTATTTTTAGTTCAATTGCTTCTCGTTTTTAAGAGAAAGTGCATATCACATAAGATTCTAAATTTTAACCAAATCCTTGCTATTCTCTATGAAATTCCAACCTATTTTAATTAAATAACGGTACAAGATTTAATTAAAGTTTCTTATACATTTTCATTATCTCTGTAAAAATTTACCTCTAAAGTAATGGAAAGAATTTTGCAAATGTTAGATATAAGATTATAATAAAATATTTAGTTATTAATTAATGTTTTGTTAAAAATGAGATTTTTGTTTGTTATAATCATTAATAAATATAAATTTTAATTTCCTAATTATATATATTTTTTCGCTATTAGTTATTATTACAAAATTTGAACATACTTTTGAATAACAATCATTATATTATTTTTTAATGACCATTGATTTAAAAAATGATTTTAAGACCAAATTTTGCCTTGTTTAACAGAAACAGGAGAATTTTATTTGTGTGCAAAAACTAGGAATTTTTTATCCATTGATGGACAATATTTTATTAGCGGAACAGGTGAGAAGTAAAGGGGAAATCCAGAATCAGCCTTTTTTTTTTTGCAACCTTACCATTATATTAGCATTCGGCACATTTCAAACAAATCCAGTTTTCCTATACTTTATTCAAAATTTAAAGTACTAATTACATTCCCTGGATTTCATCCCTAAAGTTAAAAGAACTTATCGTAATATTTAAAATTTATTATAAATATCCTGTGTTAAATATTTTAACATTTGCTACTGTATGAATGTCTCTTTAGGCATGTGAAATTGATTGAGTGTTTCCAAGCAGTCTTTCAAATTATGTGTAGGTTCTAAATACTTTTAAATAAACTTTATATCTGTAAAGAGGATTATTTATAATAGTGTTGAGCGCTAACTAAGCTATGATGCGAATTTAATTCATCATAAGTAAGAATTTGGCACTTTTGACAAGCATTAAAACCGAAAGATTAACCAGTATATGTTTCAACGCTTGTGAAAGTCATGAATTTAATATATGATGTATTCGAGGATTATTTTGTGTCATTTATTGAGATATAAATGTAATTATTTCTAATATCGTTATTCATTCTAGTACTTGGTTTGGATACTTATTTCGTAACCTAATGAATTAAATAACATTGAATTATGTCTCGATGACATGTCTTTCATTCAGACTATATGTTTTCGATAACAAGTTGAGTTGGCATAAACATATATTAATATAAACATGTATGTATTTGAAATCCGTTTAAACATCATTTTTTAGAAATAATGCCGACATTGTATTTCAATAAAATTTTACTTAAAATTCTGACATAATAAATAGGATACGAATTATTTTAGTAAATCAAATTACAACGCATACCTATGAAGAATATACAGAATAAATGTTATAATCAATGCTGTTTTTAAAGAAATTTTTGTTTAATATCGAAAAGGACATGAAGAAGGTACATAAAATTGAGGTAATATATTTATGGCATCATATTTCGAATTCCTTTCATTACACGTCAAACTAATCATATGATTTTCTGCTTGAGTTGTCAGGCTTGGTATGTCAATTAACTAGTCAGGAATGTCATGGTCTTTACTTGTCTGTGATATGAGTTTTCTTTCCGTTTCTCCAGTTTTGCTATTTTCATTATTTCACTGTTTTGTCTGGCTATTCAAACCACCCAACTTTACATTCAGCAATGCTTTTTTCAATGAATCAAATTCTGAAAAAAAAAACTTTAATCAGTGTCATTATTATTATTATATTGTAGAAGTACGAATATTGGTTAATAAAATTTGAATAATGTCTTTATTTATTAAAAACAAATAGTTTTGTTGAATAAATCTCTTTTACTATTACTCTATTTAATTTACCATGTAATGCC
Source organism: Argiope trifasciata (assembly GCA_026543055.1). Lineage (NCBI taxonomy): Eukaryota > Metazoa > Arthropoda > Arachnida > Araneae > Araneidae > Argiope > Argiope trifasciata. The sequence goes on from JAPMOQ010035588.1 coordinate 663,424, forward strand.
CTGGTAGACACACACGTGCACACACACGTACCCACATATACATAATTGTATATTATTCTTCTCTATCTTCCGGAGGAACCTCCTTTGTATCATCAAAATGTACTAGTCAAAATCCATACCTAGAAAACATGCAAACTTTTTGTTAATAACTGCAGTTTTTAGCAAAATATTTTGAATATTGTGAAGCAATATGCAACGATTTCATAAGCTTTAAAACAATTAAGATAACTGAAACATATTTTTTCCATCAATTTATTGACATATGACATTTTCATAAAAGAATGGAAGTTTGTATATACATAAATTCTCATAAATAATAATAATATTTATAAATTCTCTATTATAGTTACTTAGACTTTTTTAATAAAAAACATCTGAAAAGATTTTTTATATATAATAATGCTGTTTTTAATTTTAAACAGATAAATAAAAAATCTTTTTTTCAGATTAATAGTTATTTAGATTAGTTATACACATGAAAAAAACAATCAGCTTTTTTCGAAAGAAGATGATTATTTGTTGTTTCATTTTAAAATACCATCATTAAATTACTGTTTAGAAGCTTAACTATCCTTTAATTACTTTTAAAAGACTATCCATATTCAATAATGCCATATACTTACAAAGATTCTTTTCAATAAAATATTGAGAAATTTTAATTTTCCTAATAATATAATTTTTTTTTTTCTGATGTCCAAAATTGAAAATATGTAACTTCTTTCGTTTGTCCTTTTTTTCATCCTCTCTATTTATAAGTGAATAATTGACTTTTATATTAATGTTATGTCAAATTACTTTGCCATAAAAATCTCTAACATGAGTTAAGAAATCTAGAGTGTTTTAGAGTAATACTAAAGTAAATAATATAAGTTTACAGTTTTGACATAATTCAATATTTTTTGCAGACCATATACTTAAGCGAAGATTTAAGGAATTTCCACTAGCCGACGACGCTTCAAAAACAATTTGTTTTGGAATAAGTTTGGTCGTTAAAGAACATCAAAGTATTTTATTCGCGTCAACCATTATTATATCAAACTGTCGTAGCTAAGCCTAGTTGAAAGAGAAACATTCCTTCTTTTTACTGTTCCTAAAACATTTATAAATAATTTTAAGATAGCGTACATTCATAAATATCATGCATTTTAAATTTCTATGCATGAATGGTGGTGAAAAAATTCACCTTCCTTCCGTATATGAACACCTAGCTGCCTCAAATTTCCTTTTATAATTCTTAATTCTAAAGGAAGAAAAGATTATAATATGGTCTGTAGCTCTTTTCTTCTTTTTCCATGTATTTTGATACATGGTTTACATTTTCACATGAGCCATGCATTTTGATATAACGGGATTTATCTACTGTAAATGTATATATATGTGTGTGGTCTTTACCTTCAGTCATCTCTGTGCAACTTTCCCCACATTTATGATATTACTATTATTATTCAGATTTGCCTTAATAGCAATACAGGCAAGTAAATCCTACTTATTGACAGTCATTTTACAGCACAAAATCTATAAATCTTAATAATCCTTATCAAATTATCTGATGAAAATTGTACATTATCAAGTGCTTACTTATTTCTCTTTCTTACAAATTTAAAACTAATAAAATAATTTAATTTCAATATAATTTACAGTCTGAAGCCTAAAATTCCATTATTAAGAGAAAAATGCAATTTTGTATTTCAGGATTTTATATATTACTACTATTCTTATTTATTTACTATTATATACATTTTAATTATTTACTATTATATACATTTTAATTATTTACTATTATCTGTATTTCTTAACATAGATAAAAATATCCAGAGAAGTACTGCATACGATACTTAAAATAATAAATCTCAAAAAATATAATATGCATCACTAAAATTGAAGGGTCTTAGAAGTAAATATATCCATAACCTCATTTCTTTTGGCCTCCCTTTTTAAAATGATAAATGCTTTTTGTCAGAACAATGAATAACAAAAACTTCGAAGAAGAATTTTTGCTCTTCCTTTTTTTTAAAAAAAAAAATGTATTTCCATTAAAATTCACATAAGTTCCTTCTCGGGGAAAAATGTTCTTTCTTCCTTCATACATTTACCTCAGAAGTAAATCTTATAAACTATGAAGTATGGTTATGTAAAGTTATTTTTAGAACATCAGTGAAAGAGAAATAATATACTATCCTATTTTAAAAAGATATACGATTTTTTTTACCATGCCTAATCGGTAGCATACATTATGTTTAGTTTTTGACAACAGTTTCAGAAAAATGCATTTATTTTAAATATTTCCGAATAAGCAAGATTAGAGTCATTGTGCTAAATGTTTACACACGCACGCATTTCTGCCTTAAAAATTATTATTGCCAGTGAAATTCAAAATGTTTTCATTTTTTCAGCAAATATGTAATTCTTTGAATTTCTTCTATTATTGAAAATTAAGGAAGATGATTTCTGTTATCCTTATAGTTTACATTATGAATAAGAAAATGTAATTTTCTTACTGCGAAACTTGGTAGGTAATCAAATCAGATAGCAAGCTTTTGAATGGTCATATTTGGTCTTGATTTTATATGTATGGTTTATGCGCGCATTAAATAGAGCAGATATAAAACGATTTAACCAATAGTCTTCAATTTCTATCATAATTACATGCTTAAAAGCATTTACGTGAGGAAATTCTGAATATTAAGTTGTGCTTGAGAAATTTAATTGAAAGTGCATAACCGTTATTCTCGACTATCCATGTTTTAACCATAGGCCATGGATATTTTTTATAATATGGACAAAATTATATTGAACTCATTAGGGTTTTTAGCAGAATATTGATATACAGTACTTGTGATATACATTATATTAATAAATAAATATACCAAATTAATCTAGTTAATAAAGGAAAAAAAATGGCTAACCTTACTCTTGAGGAGAAATAACCTCCACCTCCTAAAATCATCCTCTTTCTAAAGATTTTTGACTGTAAAATATGTTACCCTTCAACCATTTCTTACCATATTTTTCATTCTTAATTAACTTTATATTTAACTACCGTTTTTTAGATTTAAATTATGTATAATAGGCAGTGAAGTCACCCACGAACCTTACAGAAATAGTGCAGCAATCTTATACAATACCATATAGTATTAATATTTGCTATATTGTATAATGTTGTTGAAATATGTATTATATAATATCGCACTGTATTGAATACTGGGCAACATGTTGCTATTTGGTTAGGGGAGTAAAATTCAATCTGCTTAAATATTTAATGTAGCGTTTTGCGAACTGAAGAAAATGTTCCTTTTTTTCAGTTAAGTATATTTAACAACAATAGCAATATATATAATATGAATTAAGATAACTGTTTTTCATATAATGTGAAATATTTCTGAACGTATATTTGTAAAGTTAATGAGAGATATCGATCAATTCAATCATTGATATCATTCATGTATAAGGCCTCAAATCAATGTATGCCATTCATTTGATTTAAAACTGTTCTTATAAAATAAGTGTTCTACAAACAAAGGAAATTCTTCAAAAACTCCAAACCAATGTGTTCTTTTCATTTTCGTTAAAAATTTTCTTATACATCCAGAATCTGAGACAAAAAACTATTAACATGCATTAAGAAAAATTCTTATAAATCAAAAATCCTTCAAATAAAAAAAATAGAAAAAAAAAGTCTCATGACAATGCTTTTATTCACTCGCATTAAAATCTTTCTGATAAATCAAGAATCCTTCAAATAATACCTTAGGAAATTAAATAAAAAACCTCAAACCAATGTTTTCTATTCACTTGCTTTAAAAAGTTTTCTTTCAAATCATAGATATTTCAAGCAAAAACCTGGACAATTATTGAAAAAAAAACGTTATAGGCGATGTGCAGATTTATACAATTTACTCTTACTACTATCACATATTAGAAAATTTCTTAGATACTCAGCACGTTGTGAGAAAATCCAAAATCACAGGTAAAAAAAGAACTTAGCCAGAACTTTTGAACTAAAAAAGTTACCAAAAATGATGAAAAGGGAGTTTATCTTCAGAAAATAATTGCATGGGTATTACCGAAGCTGGAAGCGGAAAATAGCTATTAAAAGCTGGGTAGAGGAAAGCGAAAACTTCAGGAATGTGAAGGAGATACACTGGAATGTGACGAAGTCGCCAGTTTCTGTGCATAATTTAAGTGGAATGAAAATGGAAGCAGTGATTGGGACAAAACGGAGAGGACTTTAAACTTTGAAGGACTTAATCTATTGAAGAGTTTCAAAAGTCATTTGCAGTGAGAGCTTATTCTTCAGAACTTGCAAAAGATTGGCTCGGTATTAGAAATTTAAGCTTATTCTACAGAACTTACAAAAGATTGTTCCAATATTAAAATTATGAGCTTCTTCCTTAAATTTTAAACTTCAATTCGATGTGGTATAAAATGATGGATGTAAAACCCTGTAATTTATAAATATGTCAACACTTTTCTGTTTTTTATTATTGCATTTAAAATCAGAATTTTTTTATATTAAACATAATATTGATTTACATTTTAATTAATTATTATTAAAGCGTGAGTAAATAATGTTAATTTTCTTAAAACAACATCTTTATTATATGAAATCTTTTTTGAAATTTGTTGCATATTTTAATCATTGAATATAAGTCATGAAAATGTATTAAAATAATTTAAGGGTAAGGTATATATATATATATATATATATACAAGCAATTAAGAAACATTTAAATGCGGGGAAGTTATAATTACTAATTAGGAAAAACTAACTGACCAAAAGTTTTAAAATTGGTAATATATCATTTGAAGTTTTTTTTTCTGTGCAAAAAATAATTAGAAAGTTTAAAACCTCACCACCGAAGAGAAATTGTTGCTATATACAATATTGTTATGCGAGATAGGACAGAAAGACGACAGTTCAAAATGCATTTAAGTGTTTCTGAAATATGCTCCAAAGCATGTTCAATGTGGCCTCCGCCATTTCTTGAAAGTAAGTGAAATAACATTACTGAATTATCCACAGTAGCTTTTAGCCTATCATAAGAAATATTATGCACACGTTGGTGTTTTATGACTTATTTTAGTTCTATCAAATAGTTTGGAATATTGTCATAGACAGTGTTTATAAGATAACACACTAAGCATGCTGTATAACACATTTCAGAAACGATTAAATACAAATTAAAAAAAAGAAGTCACCAAGTTCTCTATTGCTCAACAATATTGATACAGTGCCATTTCGTCTCTGGTGCTGAATTTGTGAACTTGGCAGAACAAAGTTTTTAATGATCTTCATTAAATTTTCACTGAGTTTAATAACATTTGGTCCAGCAGTTTTATTTTTACGACCATTTCAAAATGAAACTTTAATTATAACCTACCTGTATTTTAAGGAATTATTAAAATTACTATAAAATCAGCAAACTTATGTCACGTTTATTGGAGAATTTTCATGGTCTTATTCACAATTCAAAAAGGGGAATTTCATACACTTGAAATATTGTTTGATAGTAAAATTTTCCTTCAAAATATTTCTAATTGCTCTAAAACATTCTTTGATATTGTACTATAGAAATCCGAACTAAATCTCTTCTTTTTCAAAATTTGCAGACCTCTTTTGCAATTTAATTTGCTTGATACATTTGGAATTTCAATTTATTTAGATTCTAAGACCGAGACGAAAACGCGGAACGTTTCAACAAAGGATTTCAAAAATAAATTATTCTTAAATTGTTCACTGTTTTTAATTACAAAAAAATAAAACATTTCTCAAATAATTGGAAAACTCCTTTCTACAATTTAAAATGAAAAACCATGTCTTTCTCATTACTTACTTTAATTGCGTACAACTTTTACTTTGCTGTACTCATATTACATGCCTTGCTTTTATTTAAAATTGAATGTAGGAGACACGTGGATGGTTTTTTCTCAATTTTTCGAGAATTAAAAGAGGCTTGTTCAAATTGATTATTCCGCTGCAAATGATTTCGATGTAGTTAAAGTATTTAACTAGTATATTTCATTCATTTAAGTGCATTCATTTCTTACTGGAATTATTTCAAATACAATGTTATAGATTTTATTTCACGATCTACAGTATATAAAAGAATTTGATATCTTTCAAATATATTTACTTGAAAAAATTGAATAACAATGTTTTCTCTATTTTATTCCCTTCGAAAAATTCAGGGCAAGTAAAAGTGGATATATGGGATAATTTTTTTCTAAAATTTGATAGCAGACACCAAGAAATACAAAACTTTCATTTTGATGTGGTAAAGTATTTTACTTGTATATTTAAATAATTTGTTTGTTTGTTACTTTTTGACATTATTTCACATTTAAAAGTTTATACACAATTTATGTGAAATATAGAGCTATAACTTTTATGCAAAATATAATGTCATTAAGATATATTTATTTTAAAAGCACTTTCGAATAAGACCTTCTCTGTCGTATTCACTTCGAAAAAATTAGGGCAAGTAAAATATAAGTGGAGATATGTGGAATCAACGGGATCATTTTTTCAGAAATGTGCTTGCAAACATCAAGATAAGCGGAACTGTCTTTTGATACCCACTTCTTACAAAGTCGAAATAAAAAACCTTAGTTTGGTTGTGATATTTTAATAGTAAAAACATAATAATAAATATAAAATCATTGCTTGGGTATCCTGATTGTAACATACATATGGTTTGAAGCTTATTATAAAAAAAGTCTAGCAGAAATGATATGAGGAATTGTACAATGTTTCAAAGGTTAATATAAGAAAAACGATTGCCGCACACAGAAATATACTGAAAATAGGGACTGTTTTGAAGATAGGCGATTCCAATATGCATGGTCTACACATTTTATCTGCCCTATTATTGGTAAAATTTGCATTTTGCTATTGTATAATATTTAAATTTCCAAGTACTATAACAAACTGTATTGCTCTCAATTACAACTCTATTCCCTCTTAGTGCATTGTCACATCAAGGAAATAAGCTGAATAATAAATTTTATCAAGTCTTAATGATAATTAAATAAACATACAATTCAGTAATCAAACCAACTCTTAACTTATAAAATAAGTTCTCACCAGAATATGAAAAAAAAATCATTTGCAACTGGAAATGGGGAAAATTTAATTTATTATCATCTAATTATTCTAATGTTTCATTTACAGGCATATTTTTATCAAGTATTAACTTTTCACCTTAACTGATCGTGAATATGCAAGTTTTAACAAGATTCCATTCTGCAGTGTACTAAAGTAGTTTTATATGAGAAAGGCAAAGCAAATTTTCTATTTGCACCTGCTATCTTCCCTACTCGTTCGGTAATTTCATTGATTATCTTAGATAAGGCAAACCATGCCAAACTTTGTTGATGTTTAAATTCTATAAACGTACCAGACTGTCTGAAGCTCATCTAAAGATATAAGCTTTGTTCTTCCATTTCAAATAAATAAATCAGAATAGGAGTACACTGTTATTGAAAATATTATTAATTGATCATTACTGTTATTGAATTATCATTAAAAATATAACTATACTATAAATAATAATGGGATAAAATATATCAGTTGCATATACATTTTTAAGTTATCAGAAGAGAATTTAGAATTTTATTTATCTTTTTGGAAATGTTCTTTATAATTTTAAAACATATTAGGTGAATGTATTTTTATGACTAAAAATAGATATAAAGGCCATCACTACCCGATCATAACAATAATGCTACAGGAAAACATTATTTTAAGAAAATAATACAATAAGAAGAGATTGAAAAAATTGACATGATTCGTGCAGTTTGAAAATCTTATAGTGAATAAGTAAGTAGATTTTTGAACGACAGCTATCATTCAGAAAAATAAAATACTCTTTATCGTAAAATGATTGAGTGACATTTCTAAGCTACTAAAATTAAATTCGGAGCAAACCTTTTCTAGTGCGATAAGGCACATAATGTATGCAGTATTTTATTAATGAATTATGACAATAAAGGGGACGAATAATATAATTATGAAATAAAATGTACATATAAACGATTATAAAAAATAAATTAGTTTATTAATGACTGTAGTTACAGATTTTTCTACTTTTTAACTATTAACCTGTAAGTAAAAAAAAGATTCATAGAAATTTTAGCGGTAATATTTGGCCAAAACATTCTCTTCAATAGTTGACTATCATTAACAGAAAACATTTTAAAAGATATTTAATTATTTATCTTTTGCATATTAATATAGCCACACAGTTCATTTCAGTGATATTAGTAAACATATCAAGTTATTCTAAATTCCAATTCAAACTAGATTGGCATAATTCTTGAAATCAATATATGAGATAAATCATTCTAAAAATCAATATCTATGCTGTTTAGATATCAATATAAAAAATTATATATTCAAGATGTTGTCAGAACTATTATATATGTTGTCTATATATATGTTGTCAGAACTATTTCTTTACCATTGGGAATTTTAGTGCTCCATAAAACACCTTGATAAATGTAGTTAAATTTTTTCACGTCACTTTATGTTGGTGGTTTATTTATTATCAAATTAGTTATGAATATCAGCTAGTATGTATGACTTATGGCTTGCTTAGTGATAGATTTAATGGAAACAATTAAAAACAGAGGAAAAAAAGAACTAGGGAAGATGAAATTTTCACTAAGGATTTTTGTGTTGTAAAGATTACAAAATCAGTATCATCAAATCCTCTGGAGAAAAATTACATTTGTTAAACCAGAAGTTTTGATTTCTGTATATGGAATAAAGCAAGTACAGTATTAATGGAACACCTATTCATATGCATTTGTCCCTCTATTGAATGTAATTAATCTCTTACAATTAACTTAGTTGTATTTTTATTCCTTCATAGAATGATATCAATATGTTTGCTTTGTTTAGATATGTTGCTAACGAATGAAAACAAGAACAGATGACATCGAAATAACAACATAAATGCTCTCCAATGATTTAAAAACTTGCAACGCATTCGTATTTACCCTTATAAAGAATTTTTGAGATTTGATAGTATAAATATTAAAAACTTTTAGTTGAAAATTATATCCCGATATTAAGTAGTTTCCGTTAAATGAATCCAAAGTCTCATGCTTCATTTATGAAGAAAATTTCGTATAAGAGGAGAATTTATAGTGCATGTAAATATTCTACAGTATTACATTTTTTTATAAATTATAAGGATATTGGTTGTTATAATCCTTATATACAGTCATAATATAGGAAGATTTCTAAACTAACACATTTTCTGTGCCAAATCTGCTGCAGAACTTGTTACGATTTAGAACTTCTTTTTAAAACGTTGATGTGTAGAAAAATATGCAAAATTAGATTTTCGCTGTTTCCTCTCCAGACAAATTTCATAAAAACGCTTATTTCTTGATTGAGTGTAATTTAGTTACATTGAAATTCTGTTTTAACACAACAGCTTATTTTGAACAGTAATAAAGTAAAGAAAACTATTACTCAATCAACAGTTCTCTCTTTCCAAATTTACGAGGTAAGTGTTTGGACAGACATAAAGTTTGTAAATTTAATTTGTACCTAGCTGCATTTGTACGACACTCTTTGGATAAATCAAACCTTGAAACTCCTTCAACACCCTAAAAACACTTTAGAATGGATGAAAATTTTTACTACTTAGCCTGAAAAACTATTTAAGGAAATGAAATAGTTTTGTTTTTATTCTTATGAATTATTACAACAAATATACTTGATTTCTGTCTTGCATTTATAAGGGTTTAAAGCAAACTAAAACTGGATTCAACAGATGTTCTATAGATAAGTTTAAAATTTGTTAATAATGTGCTCTGAGGCTGTAATATTTTATCTTGGGAAATATGGTGACTCATCTGACTACCAAGAGAAATATGTAAAAAGCAACATTAAATTAAGGCAGCAAATATTATTGTAAGGAATACTATAATCTTCTGATGAATTTTTAATGTAAAGTTTATCCAATTTGAACAGAAAACGTTATTGACGTAAAAGTCAAGCTCAAATAAAGAAACTTTGATTTTGATAAGATAATATTATTTATTCGATAGATGATGAGATGACAATTCAACTCAGTCTGTATATCTCCAAGAAAACAAAAGACAACACACAATCAACGAAATACACCTTTTAACATTGAATCTCACCAGGTAACTTCCAAACACTCTGATATTTGATTTCTTGATATATCTACACACCAAGGGATGCAATGGCTTTCTCGCGCTATTTTTAGCTTCTATTAACCTTTGTGGTGCACATCTCAGTGGACCGTAGTTTCCGGTAGAGTGAAAATAAGCAAAAGTTATCCCCCTCCCCCTAAAGGAGAGGGTGTTCGATCAAGGTGTAGATCGATTGGCTGCAAAGGCACGTCGACAGGATACCCCTTCTGCTCCGCTTTCTACGGTATTTTCCATCCAGGCATAAGGAAGAATCACTCCCGGGATCCCGTTTTCCCGAAATTATTATCGGGAAACTGGGAAAAATACTCATTTAAGAGACATATGTGTTGATATCGATGGACGAAGAAAGGAAGTATCTGATATTGGCAGTCATTTCAAAGATTTTAATAAATGGGAATGTCTGAAGAATGGGAGATTTAAATGGGTGTTCATCAATCATGTTGGGTTGATGAATGTCATTTTCAGTAAAACCTGTCGATATGCAATGCTTACAGTGTAGAAATGATAAATATAAATATAAGATGTAACATGATATCGATTACAATTTATTGGTAACTCTTTTTGAATCAGAAAGAGACAAAATTAAAAATGAATGCAAACCCGAGGAAACCAAAAATAGTTTTGTACGTATATTTACGTATAATATAACTGTCACAACTAAAGAATATAATTTATTTAATCATAAAATTGAATCTATTGACGAATTTGTAATTGAGAATTTTAAGAGGAACGGTTTACTATAAATATATAATAAAGAAATTTATATAAATGTAAGTAGAGGTCTTACAATTCATTATGAAAACACGCATACGTTATTGGCAAATACTATTATAAACATACTTTAATTATATAAACATACAGAGCAAAAGATTTAGAGAATACAGCATATAAATAAATAGAATTTGAGGAATAAATAGAAATAGCAAAGCAGCATCCTGAAAAAAGGATTGGCGAATAATTGGAAGAAAAAAGTATAGTGAATAAAGAACGAATGATTAAAGCATTAATGTTATAATTTAAGCTTCAGTTGTATCATGTAATATCCCATATACAATCAATTATTATTAAAAGCATTGATAAAAAATAAATAATATACTATGAAATAAAATTATTTATATTACTTATTATTATTTATTTAAAAAATTATTTAGTGACTGACAACTTTTTTTCACGCTAAAAGCTGTACGTCTTTTCATGGGAATCAAAAGTTTCTATATAAATTATAAGTTATTATATTAAAAGTTTCTAAACTTCTGAACTACATAACTTTAAACACTTTGCGCATATGCCAGTTTTGTTTAAAACTTGTTGTTTTACTATTAAGTCTTGAAGATATGTGAAAGAGTGAATTCTTTTGGTATAGCATTAACTTCAGATATTTAAACTGGTTATAACCAGATAGACATCTCTTTTTTATATTCAGCATTCCAATCTTTTAGTAAAAATGCTCGTGCCAGAGAAATATAGCAAAATATTTTTCTGCTATCTATTTGCCTCAGTAATTAAGATAAAAAAAATATCAAATTCTTATTTCAGTCAAATTAATAACCTATGTAGAAATTATATACAAATTCTTTGTAATGAATAGAACTGAAATAAAATTTGTACTTCTGTTTTAGGTCAGTATAATTAGCGAAAGTATATGCTAATTTATAAAAATAAAAATGCATGTGAGAAGAAATATTGTCTTGTCATATATTAGGAAATAAAAATAAATACTATTCAAAATACAATTAAAATCTCCATAATTTAAAGTTTTCCTTTAACAAAGATGGACACATATATTTTATAAAGTAAGAGGTCTATAATCAACATAAATTATTACAATAAAATTTTTTCCAAAATAAAGATAGTTTAGACTAGATTGAAATAATATTAGAAATATTTCAAATGGCAAAAATTTTAGTTTTTAATACTTCTTAGTTAAAGAAATATATAATTAACAATACTGTAAAAATAGATGAATTAAAAAAAATATTAAAAACCCAGAGTTTGAACATTTATTTTTTTGTTGCGTTAGATCATTCTAATTTCAATTATATTGTTTTTAATGGCAACTGCATCTTATCGATGGCACTATTACTTATAATTTTTTATATCTGGATTAAAACAAAAGCTATAAAAAATGCAAATATGGAGACATGTGGGATTTTTTTAACCCACCATATTTAGCATGATTAGAAAGGTTCAAAATAACTCATTAAGATTAAGAAAAGAAATATATTTCATTTTGGCGTACGAATGTTGTAAAGAGAAGGCAATATTTTTAAGAAATGAATTTTATTTACTTAAAATATCATTGTTTATATTTCTTTAGATATTTATTTCAGTGTAATCTAATCTTTTTAAGAGATAAAAAATTTATAATGACTATAAATTATTAAATAATTAAGCTGCAATTGTCTTATCATAATCCTTCACAGTTTTCTAAAAAAATCCTAAGAAAACTCATTCAGATAATCCACCACCCACTTTCTAAATTTCTTTATGAAGTTTCGAAACTTCATTTCGAAAAGCAATTATGTTTACGTTGTGCAAAGAATAAAATATTTTTCTCCATAATTGATTGATTACACACCCACGCCGCAAATTCTTTTGATAATGTTAGGCTTACAAGGATACTTTGTAAGAAATAATAAAAGTTCAATTATTGTAGTTCTTTCTACTATGTTTTTATTAATTAAAATATAAAATCTGAAGGAAAAAATGTTGTTTTTATGTTTAAATATCAGCTTGCGAGAACAGAAAACCGCATTATTACGCTGAAAAACGCATTTGGGGTTCGAGTAGTTTGTATCAATCATATCGACTGAAATTTATGAAGAGCTTATGAAACAAAATTTATGAATAGCTGTCATATATTGTTATAAGACAATGTCTCTGCGAAAGAATTTTTTTGAAATAATACTACAGTAATTTGTTTGTTATATGGTTTCTTAATTTGTGCATGAATGCAGTTTTTTTTTGTCTTATTTATTTAAGAAAATAATTTAATGAAAATATTAATTGAAAATGTATATATGTTGGATTACTGCTGCTTTTATTTTCTGATTGGAATTATGTAGTTTTTGTCTTTTCTGATTATTTTTAATTTAAACATAAATTAATGAAAGGAGACAGCTTTTTCTAGATTCCGTAGCTTCAAAAGGTTCTAAATTATGATTTTTTTATTGTTATTAATTTTACGAATATTATTGTTATTCAGATTGCTCCGTTCCAACTAATAAAGATACCTTACTAACTTACTATATAAAGACATATTCTCTTCATTCTAGTCAAAATATTGATATGTTATAGATGCAAAAGTCAGATCTTCCATGGGATTCAGACCCTAACTCATTTTTCTTCTCTTCTTCGTTGCTTTGGTTTTACAATGTACCCCTGCACCTTCAATGAGCTAAATTACCCTCAATATTATTTACCCAGTATAGTGAATATGAAAGGGAAGATTAATCAGACTTCCTGAATGTAATAGCTTGCTTTCGCCTTCAGCAACTTATCAACATTGAAGTTAGATTGCTTTACATAAGAAATTTATAGAAAGTGTTATCAGCAATAAATCCATTTAGCTGCACTGCTGTACTGCGAAACTTAATTAAGATTGAAAGAATCATGTTGAAAACAAAGTGCAAATTTATATAAATGTATAAGAGAAAAATAATTGCAAAAAAACTCAGAATGATTAACTGTAACAAAAAATAACTATTATTTACATAAATATATAATACGAAAAAAAGGAAAAAAGAACAAATAGAAAACAATAAGCAAAAAAAGACAATAAATTACAGACAGAATTGCATCTTTAAATTTTTTAATGCATAAAGAGTTTAATTTACTTCAAGCGGCAAATTATAATTCTTTATGGCTCAAAATTTTACTTGCCAAATAAATGCTAATCAACAAAAAGGAAAGGAAATTTTCTCAAGAATTTGTTAGAAAGATTTTAACTACAAATAAGTCAAATGTCAAAATAAGGAAATGTAATTTTTTTAATTCAATCAATCCTGCATCAACATAATTTTAGGTCAAAATCTTATTCTTCAATGAATATAAAAAAAAATATTAAAAAACAGATATTGATTTTTGCAAGAATTGAAATGTCATTCTTCGTCTACACTTGAAAAATATCGAAATTCCTACTTTTTACAGAGAGAACTTGATTCAAATTTTTATTACAAATTTTTAAAACTCTATTCAAAGTATTAAAAATTAATTAAATTTAATCAAGGAATTAATATTTGAAAAAACTGTCAAATGTCATCCACTACATTTAAAAAAAATTGAATTTGAGTGGATGAGTAGCAATTCAAAGTTTGAACAAAAGTATTGAATAAACGAACGATTGAAAATTAGTATATATACATAGGAAGGGCGTGAACTGATAGTAGGAATTAAAAATGCAAGAAGTAATTGAAAATCAAAATAGGAACATAAGTAAGAACAAACATAAAATAGTAAATCAATTAGAAAAGAAGGACAAATTTCAGGCAGTGGATGTGATAAAAATAAATTTAGAAAAAGCAATAAAAAGACAATTTTTGGGTATAAAAACAAGGAGTGAAATTTTTGTGAACCATGCAAAGAGCAGCTAATTGAAAATCACAAATCCGTGTAATTAAAGTCTAAATTACAAAAAATCATTAAAAATGGTTTGAAAAAAAAAGATGAGAAGGTTTTTTGATAAAATTAATAGCAGTTAATTAGGAAATATATTCTTTTCGGAGAAGCAAGATTTAATTTCTGCCATATGAGAAAGTTGATGACAACTTATATGCAGGTAATATATAGTTATTTATTATGAAGTTGAATTTGTTTATAAAGTAGACAAAATTTGTAGAATAAATTAGTAGAAGATCTGCTGAAGTCGTTGCAGCAACTTTCTAAAAAGAGATCTCCGTAATTTCAAAATTAACGAAGATTAAATGTTTGCTTCTGCTGTTTTTGAATTATTCTTAATAAAGAAAAAATATAATTTGCATCTATATTTATTTATTTTTTTTAATTTATCCTTTTAGATTATCTTTTTGAGCTTTATTCTACATAATATGTCACTGTTATTATATTAGATTTTTACATTTCAAAACATCACAGATTTATTATTTCTCATAAATATTAAAATTTAAATTTGAAAGATTTGCAATTTTATTTAAATTTATGAAATATTATATTATTGTCATGTAGCATAAAAATTAGAAATATTATTAAATTATATAATTTAACAATATTTTTAAAGACAAGAAATGCAAAAAAAGATTTTGAAAATAATTTGCAAAATCTTTCAATATTTTAATATTGATCTAAATGCAGATTTGAACTTCTCATAAAATTCTTTGCAAAAATCTAAGACCACTTTGCCAAATTTTAGTAAATTCTTCCTTTTTCGAAATTTCCTTAGAAGATAAATTAAGAGGATAAGAAATATAATATTTCTTTCAGATAATCACTCATAATGTTTTTATTTTAATGAGAGGAGGATTTGTTCTTATGGAATAAGGAACAAGCAGAGAATTAAAAAAATACATGTCATAAAATTAGAAATACTAATGAAACAACTTCAATTTTTAACTAAAAAATAAAATCAATGGTCATATCAACATAAAATAACACTTTAATAATGTGCATCGGCTTTTTTGTTCTGGAAATGATAATTTTTGGACATAATTCTTTCTAAATTTCTAAAATTCTTTCATTTTTCTAAATATGATAAAATGTTAGATATGTGATATTTTATACCATACCTATTGTTTTCTCATATACGAAATATCCAAAGAGAAAGAAAAACAATTTGTTTTCAGTAAATTTACGCTTTTAACAAATATTTGATTCGAAGTACTTCGAAAAAAATTAAAGTAAAGTCTTCTTGTGATAAAACAAAAGCAAAAGTAGGCTAATTTAAATCTAAGCAGTCTATATTGCCAGATAAAACAGCGAAATGTTTACGGAGACAATTGTCCAATAAAAGTTATTTTTTTCAATCCTTAACGAATTGTAAGTAAATGGGAAAGAGCAACAACTACCCCAGGCAAAGAGAAGTCAAATATGAAATGCAATCAATGATTATTAAATAATGCTGATCTAGTGAATTATTCAATATCTTTCTGAAGTCACAACTAATTCAGTTACTAACGTTTCACTATTTATTTATGAAACTAAACTTCATAATGCCATTAAACTTTCATTTATTTGTTTTACCTTTAAACTTTAGGTACAGTGAAGCTTAACGTAACATATTTAAGAATTTTTAATAAATTAGAATGAAAAAATAAAAATATGGTTTAACTAAATCTGAATTTTGATTGACAACTTAAATGAATTAGTGTTGTTTATCACATATTCGAAAAGAAAAGTCAATGCTGTAACCTATTCTGATTTAAAATTTCAGTAATGTAATTTGATGCAAAATTCTAATAGTATTCAAAAATATTTTAATTTAAAAGAATAAATTTCTTTTTTCTTTGTAACTGTGAATAAAACAATATTACCAGGTTGTTTTGCCGCTATATATATAGAACAACCCTTTTGATATGAAGTAAAACATGATTAAGTTAAAGTGATGTTCAGCGTGATTTTCAAAATAAATATCGCTTTATATATAGACAAATTGTAAGACATTTAGCTGTTTTTATTTTTTATTTTCAATTTAATATCTAATTTTTGCATTTTGAAAAAGTTTAATTTTGAATGAAATTCTTTAAAATAAAATGAAATATTGTTTTCCAATAAAAAATCTTGCTTTATTTGTATAATAAGTTCCTTTAAATAATAAACGAATAATAAGTTCCTTATATAATAAACGAATCACTTAAAAGACATAAAACTTGTAACAGAAATATTTATAATATTAATAAAAAAACTTAAATATTAATTTCATTAATGGTTTCTTTCAATATGTGTTTCATTTCCTTTTCTCGGATTTAAATTTAATATGTATACTTTAAAGTTATTTTATTACTTATTAATTGTACCAAAAACGGGCATGTATGACATCAATCAAAAGTTTTATGATGAAATGGTATTGTGTATTTATAGATATGCTGTATATTCTTTTGTATACAAATTCTTATTTTTATTCATAATTTTTTAAAAATAATCACAACAATTTTAAACATACATCTGCATATATTTTAATGTATTTACTACGAATTAATAGCACAAAAGGATTTTTTAATAGTAAACAACTCAAACAAAACATTTTATTGCATTAATTCTGTAATAAGGAATATAGAAGAAATGGATACTACGAAACGTACTAAGAACATCAACATCAAAATTAAAAATAAACTCACCCTTTCATATGGAAATGATTTATATTTATTTGTTGAATATATTTTCTCAAAAATGATTGAAAGAAAAAGTCAGTTTTATTCTGTTTGGAACATAACAACGAATATTTTATTGAATAAATGTATTAATGCATTTTTTCCCTTTGTCTCCCCTAAATAAACGTATTGATACCTATGCATATATCTTATTCATAAAGTGAACTCAAGCTGTTAAGTTTATGTATGGAAATCTGTATTTTGTAAGAGATTTAAAGTTTGGAATATATTAATTAAAAAATTGTTTTTTAGTGTTTTCAAAGCATATTTATTACATCGCTCGTTCCATATTCAGAATATTGCATTTTTAAGAGTTATATAGTTTTCAATTTCAAGCTATGGGTATTGCTAGAATACTTTTCAAAATGAATCAAAGTAATTTCAATATTCTCCCTCGTGAAATTGTAATCTTCAATTTACAAATTGTTAACATTATACATAACCGAAACTCGTTGATACAGTAGTTTAATGTGTCCTGCGATTTCTGAAATAGACAGATGAACTGAATATGCAATTTAGGTAAATCTCGCGTCCTGTATTTATACGCTGCTTCAAACATATCTGAATATTTTTTCAGAGCATTGCATTTTTTCTTAACTTTCCTAACTTCCTTAACTTTTCTTTTAGTTCAAATTTTGAAAATAAATGTTTCTATTTGAACCGTGAGATTTTGATTTAATTGTGCTATTTTCACAACCATAAGGCCGACATACTCTTGTTAATTAAAAAAAGGATATATATATATATATATATATATATGTGTGTGTGTGTGTGTGTGTGTGTGTGTGTGTGTATGTGTGCGTGCGTGCGTGCGTGTATGTAAATATAGGGTCAAAGCAAATTTCTGCACAGAGGAAGAACCTATTGCGATGTTTATAAGGCACTCAATCATCGAGTTTAATTCCGTAAAATTTTGTACTTAGTCTGGGATTCTGAACATAATTTGAAAGCGTGATTTCTCTTCAGCAGAAGTTCCTAAGTATACAACCTTAATATACTTTGATTCCAACAGTAGAATTTTAAGAAATAAAAAATATTTTTACATAGATTTAGATGTCAAAATCAATTTAAAAATTCAAATCTTAAGAAGCATTAAATTCATCAAAATTATATAAAGTCAAATTTCTGATTAAAAGATGTAATTACTACTTTGGAAGAGTACTTAGAGTGGAAAGTTTTAATTTCAAATTTAAAGTAATTTTATCAAATGAATTTAACCAAAGGTTTTCTATCTTATGTTTGAAAAAATTATGATATTCAAAGTATATCATAAAATTTATCAAATCCCAAACACAAAACGCCTATTGATTAATCTATTAACATAGTTCAATCAATAGGTTTCTCTGACGAAATCTGGGTCTATTTTTAATTTACATTTTCAAATTCAAATTTCATAGACTTATTCAATTATGAAGATAAATTTAATTTCTAATAATAGCATCAGGAAAATACAAAATACTCTTCATTCTACCCTTGTTGAACAGGTTGAAAAACATTTTTGTGTTAAAAGATTTATGGAACATGCAAACAGATTAAAAACAGTGAATGAATAATAAATTATGTACTCTTAGGTATATTGCGTTGATAAACCATATAAACCTTAATTCGTAAAGAGCAAGATATTTGAGAACTGTATCACAGACTTCTTTAAAGCTACGATAACAAAATTATATTTTGATTTATTATAAGCTATTCGATAATTTATCAAAACGAGAATATTAGTTAATAATCTCGCTTAAAAATTGCCTCAAAACTTAATTTCATGTTTCCAAATAATATTTCTAAATTGTATTGAGCTGTTCTTTTATAAAGTGGAGCAATCTACTTGGAAATTTCAGAGTATAATGCTTACGGAAAATATTTATGTTGTAGGTGTACACTAGCTCAATAGTTGCGTTTATATAAATTATTGTGTTTACAATTGTATTTTATTGTGAATTTCAATATTAAATAAATACAAATATCATATTAAGTCTTTCTGAAAGCATATAATTCCATTTCCTGGCAAGCACATGGTATCTGAAATTTGAGCATTTCTGGTGTATTTGTACGAAGAGAAATAGCTTTAAAGACATAAAGTAAAATGTATCCTAAAATTATTATAGGATATATTAATAATTTAACTTGAACAATATGACTTACTGTTATTGTTATTTTATTATTATTCAAAAAAAATTATAAATTAATAGCATACAAATAACTTTCTAAAATAACATAAGCGTAGAAAAAGAAACATAATTTTGCATAAAAATTTGCATTTTTAACATATTTATATCATTTCTCATTCAAACACCTTTATTTTACATATTAATAAAATATTTGGTTGATGTTTTAGATGAAATTCTAGTGATATTATAATTTATCTTAGAACACATTTTATTATTATGATTTGTATGTAATAATTATAGCCCTTTTTTTAAATGTATGGCATCAGAAGGTACAATTTTTAATTACTTCACAGCATATAAGTAGGCGGCATATTTTAACGAAATGCAGGGAAGAAACACTATCATTTTTATTTAAATTTCGCCTTAGGAATATTCACCACAATGAAACAGAATGCCTTCACATTTCGATACGAAACATGTACTGTATTGATCAAATTTGAAATTGAATTTTCTAAGAATTTCCGTTTATCTATAAATATGTAAATTATACTTTGACTCAGAGAGAATTTGATTTTTATTAGATTCTCTGCACAAACCAAATGGAAGCATTTTTTCCTATGTTATATGAAATGTATTTATATTTAAGAAAAAAATGTTTTTTCTCCCGAGAACTTATACATGTTTTATTTGAATTTTATGAACAATACTTAATTCGATATAGAAAAATAACTTCAATAATTTCTGAAAATCCAATTTATTGAAAACAAAATATGTATGGTAATCAGCATCTGAAACTGCAATATTAAAAATACATCTTTGAAAATTTGAATAAGAGTATTTTATTTTCTTCATGTCGACTTTAAGAATTGAGAATACAATTTTTATATTTTGAAGAAATTAAATTAGTTTATTTATTATTCAAAAGTATTTGCAAATCGAAAAGAATATGCTATTATAAATGATTTATCTGAATATTTCAACTGCTTAGAATTCCTTAGAAGTGAAAAAGGAAATTTTATTACAAATGAGTATTTTCCTAAGTATTTCCAAAGAGTTACCCAGAATTTAAGTAAAAGTGGAATTCAATTAAATATATTTTAAATTTAAAGAATTCTTTGATAAAACACATTTGAAAAGAAAAAAATATTTTCAAGAAAGATTTTTCCATAAACATTATGATTTTAAATTATATCATTTTGAATGTTATTAGATTATAAATTTTGCTATTGAAATTTATTTTTTGTACAAGTGGTATTCCATCACATTCTTCAGAAAAGTCTCCTGGATACTAATATGGTAATAAAGTCACACGTCTGACGATTAAATATGAGCTCCGTGATTGGAATCTCATGGTCTCGTAACAATTTTTTCAGATAGATCCACATGCGGATGATATGAAAGAAATATGAACAGTGAACTCATGTTTCAAATGTATAACATGTATAGTCAATTAATTTTTTAATTATTTATAAGAAATGATTGTTTATGCTATTAAATTTGCATACGGAGGAGGAATTTCAAATTAAATGATTTAGAAACTAACCCTTAACTGGGAGACTGCAATCTGTGAGACTGCTGGTAATAGACTTAAGATCACCACTAATCTATTTTTAGCTTAATTGAATGGATTAACTATGTAGTTTCCTGTTTTGTTACCTTCAATACGCGTCCATTTTTTCAACAGCGGATACTTATTTAAATAATTCAGTTATTCCTTCGAGCACTGTCTCTAAGACCTCATTCTTAGTGCAACAGTGATAAACAAGGCTTAGCAGATGGCGCTAAAATTTAGGCCTCAAAATGCCAGCAAATTTACTGATCCTATTATGAAGCAGTGCTCCAAACACTTTTAAATGAACTAGAAAGTGATTTTAGAGATAACGATAATTTTTCAGTAGAGTTTATTGATGAAAGTTCGTATTCAATTGATTATGATATTTATGTTCAAACATAATTAATTTATCTAGTGATACTGCACTCTTAAAAATTAATAAAACATATTAATATACCAAGAGAAGTATATACGGAATTTATAGGTTTATTTTTATTCTAGTTGTTAACCTGTATGTTTAAAATACTCTAGAAAACCGTGGCATAAAAGTCACACAAGTCAGTAAAAAAGTGTCAGTTTTACCTATTGTCATTTTTTGTTTGTTTGTTTTGCATATAATTGTTGAATTTCAACTACATTGTTTTTTATATACCTTTGTTCACTAGAAGAACAAATATGACATAAAAGTAAAAAGTAATATTTTTTTTCAAGAATACTGTTTGTTGTAACATGTAATTTGAGTAGACTTTGTATGTCCCAACGCAATCACTTTTTTTAACGATAATTTATTTTGAAAAATTACTAAAACATGTTCACATATTAAGAATGATATCTAAAAAATATATTGTTCCATTTTCATACTGACTTATTCATTCATAAGAAAATTTAATGTGACTGTAAAGAAAATGCGGTATCGTAAACCACATCTCCGCACCTCCCCAGTATAGTCCCAAAATTTCACTTCCCTAGTTAAGGGTTAATAAGAAGTTTATTCATCTGTTGATGTCACTGCGGAGCTGGCACGACCTGATCATACTAAACGCAGCTAGATACTACACATTTTGTTGATGACAAAAACGAGATCAGAGCTAAGTTAAACTCCAATAAAGAGATGAACCACTTATGGGATAAAGTAGGAAACGCCATAGATAAATTTCAAGATTCTTCTTTTTTCATTCTCTTATTAGATGCAATGGATGTAACTGAATTTTAAACTTAAGTCCAGGAGTTTATAATTAATCATTATTTTACTGAAACATTTGTTATAAATCCACACGAATGATATTTTTCATTCTTCTTTCAACTTTGTTCACATAATATAATTTTAAGTTTTTATTTTTGCTTAATTTTAAAACATAATTTTTTATACTCAATGAAAAATTCGTTAAAATATTTTATATAAAAAATATTCGCGTTATTCTAATTCAAATACCTTATCTTTCAAGGGATTACAGAGAACATTTTAGAAATAAAAGCATCTTGCAAGTTTTTTTTTTTTAATTTTTTCAGAATCTTGTTATTTTATTATTGAAATTAAATTTTATGCGAATTGTTAAATTTAAGAAAAATGAATATATAAAATGACTGGAATATATGAAATGGTAAAATTAAAATAAGCCTGAAGAGAAAAACAGATAAATATCTGAGGATATCTTCAAAATTTGAAACCATAGATGTGTATGTTGCCATGGCCATTAATGTTCTAAATAATCTACTTTTTCTTGAATCTTTTTAGTCTTCAAATCTATAACTAAAAAAGCATAACAATTTAAAGTGAAATAAAAACACCAATTACTATTAAAATATGTAAGAAAATGCTTTCAATGTTGCTAATTTGAAATCTAGTACAATAAATGTAAAAAAAAATGAGTAAAATGAATTTATCAAAATAGAAAAGCAATATATAAAAGTGTTTTTGCACAAAAAATAAAATGCATTGTTCAAAAAAATTTTTAAGTGCGTAAAACCTTAATGATAATTTAATTAGAGATAACCTAATATAAGGGAAGAAAGCAAGAAAAGCAATTTCGCAATAAAATCAAATGTTTTTTTTTCTAAGTTACATTTCAAAACCCATTTCAATACCTCTTAATGACAAAATTCTGACTTCAGTTTATTTAACATTTCCAATATTTGTTTCAAATAAAACTGTAAAGTTTCACACTACTAAAATTTTATTGAAAAACTTTATATCGAATTAAACATGATTTTCTCATTAGTAACTGTAATCAAGAAAAAGATAAATAAAAAAAAACTCCGTTTTAGGCTTGAGATATGTAGTTAAAATAAAACTGAAGAAAAGTTTACCGACTGAAGAGTAAAATCCTAAAAAGGTAAGTTACAAAAGAAGCTTAATGAACGTTCAAAGAAGATCAAAGAAGTTTCCTTCAAGGAAGAAGACAGCAATTTACCGTTCTAGACATTGTTTTATAATCTTATCAAAAGCCTTCCACTTTTTCAAAACCTTCAAGAATTAATCGCTTGTAGATAGATGAAGTGAGTATTAAACAACGGTTAGAAATGATGTTCTTGGCAGTAATTAAATAGAGAATTTCAAAGAGCTTTTTTTGCGTTGTTAAGCTTATTCGATTTTCTTTATGAGATTGTTTTTTTTATTTCGATTTAAGAAAGTAATTTTTACAGAATAATAAATAAGTTCAGATACAGGATAAGTTAAAAACTTATTTAATCGAAGTAGTATTTTTATGTTTAATTTTAATGATAATATTCTGTTATGAAAAGCATGATATGATTTTCATAACAGAATACCATCATTATAATATATATATATATTGAATACAATAGTTAATTTTAATCAAATTAAACTTTTATAGTAAATATATACAGCTACCGTGAATCACAAAAGTGGAAAATTATCTGTACTGCTATATATGTTGTCACGACTTATGACAGTTTCCGAAATCGTGATAGTTATATGTCAAGAATATAAACTTAGAAAGTATCTTTTGTATTGTAGCATCATTTAGGACCAAGATTATGATGTAGTCATTTAATGCTTCACATATGCTTGCACAGCCCCTTTTTACAGGGGCGCACTTTCTTACACCTCGCAAATAGATCACAGAAAAAGAACGATAGTGCTTGAATTGGGAAGCCCATTTCACAGGAATGACGGGCTACCCTTATGCCACTGGACCGGAATGTACGTACATAGTTTTTATTAGCATAAAACTTTATTTCTTATATATTTAAATTATAATAATCAATTGATATAAGGAAAACCGATAGATGATTAAAGAAATAATTTCGGCTTTACAAATGTTTTAATGCTTTATGAAATAAGTAATAAAATATAAATGTTAAAAGTTCTCTCCGAAGCATTTGCTTCTCATTTGACGAAATACATTTCTTGTGAAATAAATTTATTTACGCTATTTGTTATTTCTTTACAAAAATGTATTATGATGATGCCAATTATTAATTAGTCTTCAAAAAATAACAATAAAATAAATAATAATAATAATTCTTTTCATCATTTTGAACTGTATCATAATTTTAAATTAAAAATAAGTAATAATTTAATATACACATACGCGAAAAAATATTTAGAATGAGATTTATTTTTAAATATGCAAGAAATAAATAGAAACTTCTAAATATCAAATTTTAAAAACAGGAAAACCTGAAAGTACGATATATGAAAATTGAAATAATTATCTAATAAACGACTGTATGAACTTAAAATTTTGCTTTCATAGAATAGAAATTTTTCATAGAATACTGAGAATTAAAAATAATAATTCAAATTGATTCATGATTCATTTATTTTGATTTAATGATTCATTTTAGAAAAAAGAAAATATTTTCTTCGAAATAGATTTTCAAGCCACGAACTATAATCAATAATCTACAATAAAATAAATAAGGTTTTAGATTGATGTATGAGAAACCATGATTATCATGATACCCTTTGAGCTTATATTCTGATTACGTATACATGCAAATGAGTTTTTAAAGTAGAAAATGGAAGAAAAATATTTAATATTCAGCGAATGAGTAAATGGGAAAATTATTTTTGCCTCTTTTTAAAAAAATATTTTTGGGAACACAGTCGTCAATTTAAGTTCCTCATCTCATATTAGAATGGGATACCAAACAAACTTTAAACATGATTTAAAATTTTACATGATTTTGCTGAAATAAATATAGTTAAGAGCTCTCAAGTGTATATAAAAAATTGCGTTCTTTTCGGGATATAAAACTATTGCCAAATTAGGAAGAAGTCGCAATTCCTTATGGCTAGATTTATTTATAGGAATATATTTTGAATGGAATTAAGTCTAAAATTCATTAAAAATTATTAAATGAATTAATATTTTATAATTTTTAATATTGGAACTTACTTATATCCGAATGAGATATTAATAGTTTTGGGAATTATTAACAAAAGTAATATCCACTAAAAAGCAGAATAATAATGGAACAAATTATAAATCTTTTAAGTATGTGTGCCAAGAAGACAAAAAAAGGTAATGGATTGCACCGAAAAAAGAAAAATAATTATTATTAACAATTACAAAAAAAATGATTATATATAATTTTCACATTTAAGCAACGTTTTATTATAATGTATATTGACATAGACAAATCAAATACCAGCAAAATGAAACTTTTACGATATATAATTCTTTGAAACATGCGCTCTGAAATAAAATGACAGTTTTTACTAAAACATGAATTAGGGAAACTTAATGTCAAATGAAATAAAGTCAAAGAAAAATCATTAAAATAACTATCGAATATTTATCCATAGTAATTGAAATAATGATTCATTTCGATAGATGATTTGATTTTAAACAAGGAAAAAAAGTGAAAAAATATAAAACGGTGACAATATATTTTTCTTTACTTTTGTTTTAAATATTTACCAGAAAGAAAAAAAAATCAATAACGGTATACAGAAATAATTTTTTGTAACAAAGAACTAACTACAAAACCACGTCTCCACCATACGAAAGATTATTAAATCCGCTTATGATAGGTTTTGTGTACATTAACAAAAAGAAAACTTGGAAATATTTTTTATAATTATTGATTGTTTTTCTTGAACATAAATACTTAGCACGTAATTTATGTTCACGTTCAAAATCTATTAAAAAATGAACTAGGGCGCCAATACATTTAAACTGAATTTTTGTGGAAGTTGGAATATCCTATAAGCACCTTATTAAATCCGTTCACTGTCAGTCATTGAAATGATTCATTAAAAAAAATTGAAACTTACGATAGGAAAGTAATGCTTCCCGTTACAAGTATCAGAAGTCATATTACCGATTCTTCCATATGCACACGAAAAAATTACGGAATGACCGGACCGCCGCAACTGTAACATTGACTGGAACTGGGATTGATTTCTAAGGGCCATCACCCGTCACGGTACAACTTTCCCAATAGGAATTACTTCCCGTCATCGATGGAAGAAGCCAGATTTCTATCTTATTCGGGAGGTTGGCGAGATCCAACCAACAACCAGGAAACATCTCATCTTCAATTTCGGGGTGGTTTACAAGTGTAAGAAATGATATTTGAAATTTATTTATATATTCTTTTAAATTTTGAGGAACTTCATAAACATTATGAAAAATAAAATGTTTACAAGTATTGTAATTGAATCATATATGGCAAGTTTTCATAAATTATATCAATAATGTCACCAAGTTCATAAACAAAAATCTGTTTAATTCTAGAGTTACAGTTACGAAATACCTGTAAAAATGCCATTTCTTGAAGAAAGTGCTCGTTTTAAGACAATATTGATTTATACTGAGAAAATTATCAACGATTTAAACGAAATTTCAAATGGATATTTTACCTTTTTTTGAGATTACCGGATGCCTAAATACTTGGTTTCCAACACAGCATCATGGCAAAAAAAAGTAAAGGTAAGTTACGTGTTATTGGCACGCAGACCCACGAATAGGAACTTCTGCAGAATGTTAGTTTTGGTAAAGAATGTAATGGGATAAAAAGTAATCATACATCTTTCTCTCTTTTTTGGGGATGTAATCTGGTGAACAGAAATTGATAAAGACAATTTAGATTTGTTGTAAAAGCAAACCTATTGCGTTTCGAGGACGTTTTTGAATACGAAAGGTGAAATTTCACTCGAAAAGACAAAATTTGAACTTCTTTTCTGGACAGATTTAAAATTTAGGTTGAAATATTATAGTCTATAATATAATATAAAATACTTTTATATTCATAATGCTAAAGCAATGACTTCTGGAATTTAAACTATCTTTTTTTAATTTAAAAAATAAGTAATCACAATATTAGGTATTTCTAAATGAAGGTTATAGTGTTATTTAAATAAAACGCCGTTCGAAATAATAGAAATGATGGAACGAAAAAGATATCGATAACTGCAGATACACACGGCAAAATTTATTAAATATAAGAGTAAAACATTTTCATTCCCAAACTACATTAAATAACTTTATATCTTCTGCAGTCCTGTTTTTAGTAATTGTTGTACAGATTTATTTAAATGGCGAATGTTTTGTGAACATTGCGATTGCAAAGAATAACTTCATTTTGTTATTAAATGTTGCAGTTTGAAGATGGTATGTTTATCGTCCAAAAATAATAATAAAGAAAGCAATGTCTGGCATTCTACCATTACATGCCAAATTCATTCACAATGTAGCAACTACTGCATACATATGCTGTTGGCTGCTCAATCAAGCAATGATGAAGTTCCATTACTTCATAATTGCCTTTTTAATAATGGTTTGGTCATATATTTATTTTCATGGACAAAAATGTTATTTAATGTTATTTAACTCTTACGGATAGAAATTGTCTGAACATGTAGAATTTTCAAAATCTTACATAACCAGAGCATTCCTAAAATTTAAATTCAAAAGAAAATAGTTAAACTATTTTGGGAAAAAAACTTATATTCAAAAATATCTCCTAAAAGAGAAAATCTTCAACCAAAAGAGGCAATGTGCTGTGTAAAGCATAATACAACTTTTGAATTATTGAATATTTCTTTTATATAAATATATTCCCTATTCGGCACCTTTCTGAAATGTTCCTGTAGTCCTTCAAGTGGATTTTTAATTTCTTCATTTTCTGTCTTTAAATTTTCACGTTTCATGTTTTTAGATCCATAAATTATCTTTATTTTAAAGCTTATTCAATATAATAACATTTATTTTACCTTTTTAATCTTCTATGATTTTTATTGGCTACAAGATTTTCCATTTATTTCATCTTGTTAGTTTTATTGATGTTAAACATTGTAATTAATTTGAAATTTCATTAATTTACTAATATTGTAGAATTTGAAACTTGTAGAATTAAAAATATGAATTTAAAGTTTGAGGCAAAAAATTCAGTTCATAAACACAAGAATATGCTAGAAATACTTCGGAGAGTAATTTTTTCATTAGTCATTGATCAATTTTTAAAATTGTGCTAAGACAAAATTTGTCATACGAGCAACTTTTGACTGTAGTTAAATCTCAAAACATATGCTTTTTTTCAAGCAACATAATAAATATTATCATTGAATCTTTTAAACAGGATTCAAGAAAAACGAAAGATTATTTAAATAAGAAAAAAAAGTATTACCATTTTAATATGTATAGACTAGTAATTTCTTCAAATGAAGGAAATTTAAAACGTTATCGTCTTTACGATATGTTTATTCCCCCTTGTGGTTTAAACTATAGGCAGTTACAGTCGTTTCAAAATCGATGACAGTAAATCTGAAGATAATTACTCCAGAAAACTCATTACGTTTCATTTGCAATTTAAATAACATAGTAACAATTTGTATCACCTTGCATTTGATGCAGTTATACCTGTTGGTGAATATATAATTTCTCAAATTATCGGAAATAAAATATAATTATAGCATGTAGAAAAATAAATATTTAAATTTCGCTTTCAACAGTTCACAATTACTTAAAAAAAGATAGAAGAACAAAAAATAGCTTCATTACATTTTGCCTGAAAATAATATTTCGAAAAAAATAGAAAATTCGAAAAAAATCAAGAAGAGTCTGAAATATAAAAGATTAAATGAGAAAAAAAAAATAAGTGAAGTTCAAAAGGCTGAAGAAGATTGTCTTCAACGTAAAATCTAAAGTTCATCCCATGCAGATTTTTTTTGTATCTAGAGAATTCCCCTTAGATGATAACACAACTAATTTTGCTTTTAATTTGAGATTTCCATTATCATTACTTAGTTTACAAAATTGTTATAATCTTGCCAGTTCTTGCCATTAAAATTATAAAAAAATTAGTTTATATCGTTGTTAACAAGAAAAACCTAAGTATGTGATTATAAATACTCCAGGTAGCAGTAATTTGTAAAATGTGTGAGGTGATTTATTCCGTTTCATTGTGATCAATTTAGCAATTATTTTCACAAGCATTCATCATAAGTTTTTCGATATACTTTTATCCTTAAAACAACAATAGGAATGAAATTTTAGAAACAAAATAGCAAATCATAGTTGTTAGTTAATCAAAGATAAATTGTAGTGTTTCGTCTTAACTATCAGATTTATTTACTTATGAATTTCGCCCTATAATAACCCTTGTGTTGCTTTATAATAGGAATTAATAAAACTAATCATTGTAATTGGGATTTTTTATGACTTCTAACATTCCGTATTAGATTTATTTATTTTGAAATTCATCATTCTTCATGATCACCGTTCCTTTACAACTACATATATTGCATCAAAAATACTTAACTCCTGCCATGAGTTGCAAATAAATTAATTGAGATATTGCAATTTGAATGTATCAAAATTTGCAATAAACCACTTTATTAATATCTTAATTACATTGAGAAAAAAACTCCACCTGTTACCTAATCACTCAGGAAATATGCTTCTCCACCTTTGTAATTAATTTGATTCATTTATTCATTTCAAAATTACTCCCCTCTCTAACTAATTTGTCTGTACTCTAATCATTCTATAAATATTGCATTAAAACTGAGAAACTAATATGTATATCTTCTAATCATAATATAAATACTTCATCTACTCTGTGGAAGTAATTGGTTTGACTATGATCGGCCTGTAAATATTTCTCTATTCGCTATTGCAAAATCTCTGCTCCCGATTACTAAATTGTTAATGATGAATTTTCTCATAAATATTAAGTACGGCTTATGCTCGATTGCGAATATGAATCATCAGTTATATTGAAAAGCATTAGAAACCTCTTTCTATATCCTGTTCATAACTTTTGATAAAAGTGAGCTAGATTTCAAAACGCACTGCTAAAATTTCAAAAATGTTTACATTAAACTTTTTTTGTAAATTTACTTCTGACAATGATTATTTTACTGGAAGTTATTAATAATCAAAGATCTTTAATATACATTCCAAAAAAGGCTCAATATTATTTATGCTCCAGTTCTAATTATCATAGTAGGCCAAAGTTTTGCTTGAACATCTTTAATTACCCTTACAAAATTAAAAACAAATATAATAGCTCACATGATTAAATGTTAGAAAAATAAATAAATAAATATAGTAGGTAAATACTAAAAATTCCTAATATATTATATAAATATTAAATATATCATATTAATATTTAAGGTGCGTTTGGGAAAGGTGGTACCTCAGATACGGTTTCGCACATTACCAGTGGTGTAACGATAAAATGAACACATCACAATTTAAAACCGATATAATAATTACTGATACAATTTAGTATGGATGCTGAGGTGCAACTCTCTCAAAAATTAAACTACCCCATATCAATAATCATAAGCATACTACATTATTTGATATGCTCAACAATTTTTTTACATTTTAAAGAATCTTATATTTTTGAAGTACAGAAATGATACGATATGCATTTATATTTTTATTTGGTACGACTTTTTTCCATAATTTATAAAATAACAGTAAAAATACTAAAATTACTAAAAATTACTTTATAAATTGCATTCATTTTTGCAGCTCAACAAGACGTTGTTCGTTAATCTATCTGTATTCGCGCTTTAAAAGAAAAATCCCTACTCATAATATATAAATATTTATATAATAGTATATAATATATTATCCCACATAATCAAATGTTACAAAAATAAGTAAATAAGTATAATAGAGAAATATTAAAAACTTATAAAATATTACTTAGAGAATGATAAAGATTTTCATATTAATCATTGCGCCATGCACCGGATCTGACACCATGTTATTTTACTCTTCAAATCACAACACTAATCTCTAATCGCCGATAATTGAACCACTTTATCAAAGATTTATTTTATTTCGTGGTAGTACATGCACCATCAATTAGTTATTCAACCATGATTTAATATTTAATAATGTGTTAGGTTATACTATTAAACACAACATGCAAAATACCTTTAATATTTAAAATTTATTTCAGTCACGATAAGTTGTATGAAGTAAAGAATATTTCTTAAAATTATCTCAAGTATTTTAATTTTGTTTTTAATTCTGATTTTAAAATCTGAAAAAAAATCATTTCAATTCAAAGGAAATATTGCAAAAATAAATTGTTTTAAATTCAATAACAAAAGTCACGGAACACAGTTTTATCGAACTTCAATCAATGATAATATTTAACTCAGATATTTTTTGCTTTGATTTTAATATAACAGTTATCCAAATGCAAGCAGATTTTGTTATAATTTTTGAGAGAAGACAATAATAATTTTATAAAAATGACAATTAATAATTAGTAATTATTCGAAAAATAAATTATATCATCCTATGATTAGATGCTACAAA
Organism: Argiope trifasciata; assembly: GCA_026543055.1. Lineage (NCBI taxonomy): Eukaryota > Metazoa > Arthropoda > Arachnida > Araneae > Araneidae > Argiope > Argiope trifasciata. The sequence goes on from JAPMOQ010035588.1 coordinate 695,351, forward strand.
TTAATTTCTTCATGCTTACGCCATTTATGTTAATTTGAATATTGCTAAAATAATTGTAACTGAATCTTATTAAATTTAAATAGTAAAAATCACGCAAAACTTGATATTAAAATAAAAATTGTTTTCTAAAATCTTTAATGTCTTTATTCAATCACGCACAAAATCTTTCCCATGTGTTTACAAAATGCTATTCGTTTACTGGTATACTATGCTGGTGATGTCAGCTAGACAGTCAAATAACGACATTTTCAAATTTGTAGCATACAAAATTCCCCAGTGACATTGATTGATTGCGTTTACCCAGATTGTCTCTTGGGAATCGCATTCCACCGTCCCTAGCTGATTTGTGCGATGTCGCTCTATTTTATCACAAAATATAAGATTTCCAAAATAATATTCATAATCTTTTAATGCTAAGAATTCTTAATATTTAACGTTTTAAAAGTATGTTTGTAATAAACTGTTGTTAAATAGTATCAAATTCGTTATACGTATACTTGTTAGGCTCAAAAATTCTGAGATCTTATTCCAAAGCATTAGTATTTCTAGTAGTACTTAATATACTACAAGTACCAAGTATGCAAATAGTACTTGATGAAGATATGATATATTTCATTAGATACTATAAAATATGTTGTATCACTAAAATTTATTCCCAAAATTAATTATGGCTAAATAATATCTAGTTTTTTAAACGCTTCAGGATATCTTATTAATAAAACTTAAAAACTATTTTGAAATATCTATGTCATTACGTATTGTAAAATGTATTTTCTTCTTAAGTTTCCCGAATTTTATTCAGAAGACTTTCACATATTTGATGAAGATATGACATGCCATTATTCACTGTAAAATATGTTACTTTAGAGAAGTTTTAAGCGAAAACACTTGAGTCATTTTGTAAATATATAACGTGACATAGAATATGCAAAACGTTTTAGATAATAAAACATTCTCAGCGTCTTATTCAAAAAGATCATAGGCATTTGATAAAGGAATGAAGTCATATTTCATATCGAACACCAGTTTATCTTAAGGGTTATACATAAAAAATCTCTTTTTTCATAAAACTGTAATAGATCGCATGTGTAAAAAGCTATCTCCTAAATTAAAAGATGTTTTCCCTTCATTTTTCATTTTTATGTTAATTAGTTCATCTAACAGGGTGTCATGATTGCGCTATGCAACATGCGGGATTAATTCTTTAATAAACACTCTCATTGCTTTAAATATCTCTTTACACATGAGATAATTTTGACACCATATTTGCTAAGCATTTAATCCTTGTCTTATCTTATTTGTTTATATAAAATAAAATATAGTTATTGTAAACGAATATTTTTTCCTGCAAACATGTTTTATAAGAGGAATATGCGATTTTTATTTTTAAAAAATGGAAATAAACTTAGCCTCTTGTTCTACACATTTTCTGTATTTATTTCCTTTCCCCCTATTCCATTCATTTGAAACGTTATTTTTAAAATAAAGTGCTATATCTGTATTTTTTTAAATGAAATATTTTTCGTATAATCTATATTCGAAAAAAAATGGAAAAGAAGCTGAAAGAATACATTTTTAAAAATTCCGAATCTTTGTCCTTCAAATTTTTTACCTACTCAAAAAAAATTAATAAATCATTTAGAATAAAAGGATTTTTAATATAAAGTCCATGATAATTTATTTATACTATGAGACAACGTGTTTTATATAAGGATTTGTTTTTCTTCAATATTATAAATAGACTTCCGATCAAATGTTCTGGAGTTCGACAATTTGTATCTTGTTCCAATTCTGCATCAAAATCACTTTCCAAAAGTCCATGAATGCCTCACAAATGTGAGCTATAACTGTTTTCATTATAAATAGAAATACTTGTGAGAAGATCTCTGAATCTTTGACTCTGCCAAATGTACACTGCCCTACTCATTACATTAAAATAATCTAAAATGCTAACACATGCAGGAATCAATATGACACCGATCCTTGGGTAAGAAA
>JAPMOQ010035588.1:702345-755583 GCA_026543055.1 Argiope trifasciata
CTATTAAGTCAGCAGTCAAATGCAATCAGGATTTTTTATGAACACGATACTTCTATTTCACATCTAAATAAGTTATAGCATTACTTTATGCAATCTAAATTTGTTTTGCCCTACATTGTTATATGTAAAGAATCCAAATAGTTTTTTTTCAGTTTAGTTTTACTACTTCCTGCTTTAAAGCAATTCAATGGTTATTTTGAAACAGACCTAGTAATGTTGAACTGCGGTCAGAGGACGAAGACGGCACCTCAGCTATCACCCCATCTCCAAACTGTCACAGCAGTTGTTTGCTGATCCCAACGGATTTACTGTTCTTCCGAGGAATTGGATTTCAAATTTTTAACTCTCCAGTTCCCAAGCAGAAAACTTGCAACTAAGTCACGGCAGCCAATATTCATTCCAAACATTAAAAAAAAGTACTACGCACTTATTTTAATTTCAAATTATATTATTTTCTTTCTTTTAAAATCTTTATACATTTCAATAATAAAGATGAAAGTATGTGCTTTCATTCTATAAGTCAGATCTGAAAGTACCGTACTTGGCAGATATATACAAATGAGGGGGGGGGGGGTAATATGCACCTTGGTGCTATTTTATTGAAATAGAATTTTAATTAATTAAACATTTACTGAGAAACTATTTTAATCGATATTAAAATAGTTTCTCAGTATAAATTTATAAGTATTTTTATAAGTATTTAAAAAAGTTACAATAAAAATTAATTTTTGTCTTAAACTTTAAAATATTATATTTCCACTGAAATTATTATTATTATTATTTTTATTTTTTATTTTTAATTAATATCTATGAGATATTTGAAACATATTTTACAATATATTCCATTTCTCGCATTTACCTAAACTGTTTGGATCGTTGTTACTAATATTATATGTTTTTTTTTCTGCTTATTGAGATAGAAGTATTTTTAATACTTTTATACTTAAAATTAATTTTCAAATTTAGAGAAGGATAAAATATTTTTTTAAAGTGCGCCAATTTTTGTACATTCTTCATCCTCTTTGTGATGTAACTGGATGTGTAAGTGTTAAAAAACGTGTACATAAAAATACTTTTTGAAGTGTAGAAAATGCATAGATAAAATTAGAAATATACAGAGTGCGATGAAAAAAAGCGTAGTGAATTAAAATTTTGTGAGTTGTAAGTTTATCAAAAGATGAAAATATTTTGCCTAGTAAACAAAAAAAAATTTAGCAACCGTTAATCCCGGCGAAACAAATGATATTCCAAAATAAGTAATGAATATGCTAAAAAAGTATGACCAAGTGGACAAAATATTGTTTTATAGATAATTCTGAATTTCAAATTTTGAGCACTCTTTTTGAGTTTTTTTTTCCCCTTTCGTCGGATAATTCATGTTCTGCATCGCAATTTATTCATGTGATCTACATCAAAATTTGAGATCGGAATCAAATTTGGGGAAAAATTCATAAGCGAAAATGGATCTAATGTTTTTTGAGTTGTCTTTTCTATACGATACGGTCTTCAGCTTTATGACATAGGGGTAGCTCTTCTCCCCCATGATGTGGGAGTCCTAGGTTCTAGTCCCTTTTCAGTAGTGGCTGTACTTCCTTTGTGTTCTATCTGCGAGGCATGTGAAAAGGAGTTGTACAGGTGAATGTGTGTTTATCTTCATATGAGCTGGAACTCAGACTTCTGGCCTCTGAATGCTCAAGGATCTTTGCCTTCAGAAGCTACTGCAGAACCTTTCAGTGGAAATACGGACACGGCATCCACCTCATAATCATACGTATCAGTTAATCTTAAATTTCATAACATAAAAAATATATATTTGAAAGACTACCTTTGATGAAAACATTTGCTCTCTCATACGATGTGGGGAATACTTTTATCTTGTTTCTTCAACTCTGTTATGTATCGCAATCGTTTGGCTGTGGAATATATGATTTTTTCACTGAATTCCCATAAAGAAAAAAGTATATTAATCGTAAGTTACAGAACTACTGGGAGTTTCTTCTTTAATTTTTTTAAAGTTTTAACAATGTTTGCACTTAGGAGAACATAAAATAAAAAAGGAAATATGGAAAAGATAATTCCTGCTACAGAAAGCAAATTAAAAACATTTTATATTATTACTTATATCGAATATCTTAACTCAAAAATTCCTTGCTTTGTGTAAAATAAGAAATGCATCAGAGTATAAATTGACAGAGAATAAGATAAAAGAACGTGTGAACTAAAAATGGATTGCCAAGAAAAAACAAGGCTTTCGAATTACTGGTCACGCTATTGTTTCATTTTTGCCAAAAGATGAAAGAAAACAAAAGCAGGAGAGTGAAAAGAGAATTTTCTATCATTTTTCACCACGAATAAGTACTATCTAGAAGCACTTGGAAAGTGAAAATCCATTAACGCTCCATAAGAAATAAAGAACGTTCTACAGGCTTATTTTACAGTGTTTTTTTTTCTGCTCAGCAATGAAATTCGGTGATTTTTCAAAGAAACGAAAAAAAAGTTCTTTTCGAAGACAGTATACTTAAACTGCATTCGGTAACTGTACATAACTTATAAGATGTAGGATTCCTATTTGAGAATTTCCTTATACAATTTTGAATATAGCACATATTTTAAATAAGTAAACAATATTTCGCCATGGTAGAATTTTGAAAGAATAATATAGTTGATAAGAAGCAGCTTCGAGTTTAAAAAAGCTCAACTACATGTATATTTGTACTTTATTTAGTTTCTTATTTCCATGTAACTGAATATGAAATAATTCATATTCATTTCGAAATAAAAATACTGATAAAATGCAAGAGCAATTAAATAATAACAAAAACACTATATAGGGTGGTTACAATAAAATTACCACTTTGAAATGGTCATAAAAATAAACTATTACTATCAAACCTGACCATAGTTTAAAGGAGATCGTAGTTTTTTTTCCAAAAAATTAAACCCCCGAAATTTATCACCAATGAAAAAATAGCGCTGTATGCAATATTGTTAAGCAAAATACTGCATAAAAACACGGGTTTCAAATATGTTTATTTGTTTCGGAAGCATATTACAAAACATGGTCATTACGTTTTGTTTTAAAAGCACTGCTTATGATAATAATCTACACAACGGAACTGAAAAGTGCAACATTAACACGCGTGTGACATTCATCCTTATATGCTAAGAGCTACTTTTAATAATGCAGGTATGAAGTTTAACATCCTTCCAAAAGATGGTGGTAGCCGTATTGAAAATGTCTTGTAACACGTTTTCGAAATTATTATAAAAAAATGGTCCCATTTTGCTTAACTAATATTGCGTATATTGCCGTCCCCCCAACCTGCTGGTAATATTTTCAGCTTAAAGGAAATTGCCCTGACCTTCTTTAAATCATTACCAAGTTTAAAAACATTTAGCACATTACTTTTCTTTTTATGACCATTTAAAAGTGGAACTTTAATTATAACTACCTTGTATTCTAATTGTCATGTTGTATACTAATAAACAATAGTAACGTTAACAACGGAAGCCACTTAATAATAATGTAAAAATAGATTAAAATTTTATGTTGTGAATAAATATATATTATCTATATGGCCATAATTATTTCATCATCCACCAAACATTTATTAGGGCGTTGTTTTTATTCACGTAAAATATGTCATGTGTATCAATATATCTTATGAAAACTGATGAATCGACACGTTTAGAGTCAAGTACTGCTATAGAAAAGTTAAGTTTAGGATACAATTTGTTTTTTGCTTCAATAAAAAGGCTAATTTTTAAAAAGAAGATTTTAAAATATTTATTTATTTCTTCTATTGAAGAAGCAACTCACCTTTGAAAATATCCAAAAATTATTTAAAACAAATATCAGAATTTAATTAAAAATTACTATTGACTAAATCTTTAGATTTTTTTAAAACATAATTTGAAGTAGGAATTTATTTTAGTTACATTTTTTTTACTGTAAATCCTCTCCTTATAATTTTTACTGGATTGAAAGTGGCTTGCATCTTAAACATTTCTGGGTTTCTTTTATGAAACAATGACCTAGGGAATTCTTTAATTTTTTGATACTCTTTAACATATTTTCACATATTTTTCTATTTCCTTCCATATTTATTGCATTTGCAGTAACTGATGCATTTGAGATGGCCAAAACATAAATAAGATATTTCTGACAATTTCATTCTTCTTTCTTGTAAAATGCCCTAAAGGAAAAATTTAAATATGTATAATGAAACTCTTGTAATGAAACTCAATTATAGAATGGATTTACTTTCGGGAAATGCAGCATTTGTAAGCGTTGTAATTTTCCACTCATTTTCAATTTCGAAAAGAAACATTTTTATTTTTATATTAAACGTTAACTTAAAAATATTTATTGAGGTATATGAAATATTATGAATTTGTCTACATTTAATCTCTATTACAAATTGTTTCATCGATTTCAGTTCAAATTTCGAATTTCAAGATAAAGTATCAAAGAAAAATATTTTAGTTTTTGTTTGTTTATAGATTTTTTTGTATATTAATGGTCAATAAATTTGATACTGATTGTGAAGCATCTAATATTTAACGGTGATAGCATTATTAAATTATTGAATTATTTATGTCAACATATTAACAACCGATTCCTTTGACTGAAATAATTGGAAATAATGAACATTTAAAAGAGAAAATAAATTATTATAAGTCCTTACATCATAGGATCATTGCATTCTAGATCATTGCACTGTAAATATCCATTATCATAAATGCTACAGAAATAGCTCATTAATAAAAATATCATAAAATTTTGCTATTGAATAAATAATAAAATAATAAATTTTGTGATTTGCAATATAATTAATATTGAAAATGCCAAATAAGCTATTTAATTTCAAAAATTGACAAAACATTGTCCTCATGTTTATTTTACAATCATTTTAAAAACAGGTTTATTTTATAAATTTTTAGATTTTTTGTTTCATTTTACCCTTTCTATTATTTTATGTTTTATTGTTTTGTATAAACTGTGTTGTCATCAAATTTGCCTCTCTGAAAATCCTTAATCATTTTGAATACCAATCACATTGCTTAAACAGATTAGAGCCGTCGAAGTTAATATAATTGCCAAATTACAAGATGTTTATATTTTCAGCTTATAGCCATTGACAGAAAAATGAAAAATACGTTCTCTCGCACTTGCATAGAGGTATTTATTAACTCCATAACTTTAATTAAACTTCTACCAGACTTTTGAAATTGATTTCGCTGAATCAATGAAGATGCATTTCCTTTCTTTGTTTTCAACACATTTTCTTTCGACTTATTACACGTTTACAGCCTCATTATGAGAAAATCAATTAAAGAATAGTAAAGATTTTTCATAGAAGCATGTAATTGATAGCGAATATTAATGTTACTAACAATGGGATTTAAGAAGGATTAGAAATGGAATGAGTTCTTACAATTTCATAAACATACAATTTCATGCAGATTTTTGCATAAATTGCAATAAAAATGTAAAGGAATCAATATTCAAGTTTGTTAGATACGCAGTTCATTGAAATACTGTTTTGTTAATGCTTTTTGAATGATTTGGAATGCCGGCGACCTGACTTAGGGTTGGTTTGTTTTCCTAGTGTACTGGCCGTCCCAGGTAAGAGCCCCAGTTCGGGCGTGGTTGTTATTATGTGCTCTATCTGTGAGTGGTGTGAATGTCCCCCTCTGTAAAAAGGGGTGGTGCAAGCAGATGTGAATCATGCCGTAGCCAAGTCGTGTTCTTGGCCCTAGCTGGGGCTACTGAAAAATGAGGGACCCAAATTAAGGCTTAAAATCGCTGATGGTAATCAATGACAAGTGCCATGTGCTGGATTGTCAATGGCAAGTGCCATTGGAAACAACAAACTGATTTTAAATTTATGATTGTAAAAAAGTTATATTACAATATAACAAATATGCAAATAAGGCATTCGCCATGGAATTGCCATTTAAATCTTTCAAAAGAAAATAAATTTAACAAGAAATAAAGAAGAAAAATAATACTGTGGAGGAATGAAGATTTTTATGATCTGTGCAATGGATGCAAGAGAAAATATGTTTTCTTGAACATTTCTTTAATGAACACATTTGACACGAAACAAACAAATACTAAAGATAATTCAAGGCATGTTGTTTCTAATAGCATTTGTCATTGACAACCCGCTGTCTTAAGAGCCATTGCGATTTAATCCGATTTTTGCGTCCTTGTTTCACCAGTAGTGCCATCTAGGGCTAAGAGCACGAGTTGGCTACTAACGCGTCACATCCTTTTTTACGAGGTGGACTTCATTCACATATTTCCATCACTCACTCATCCATTGATCATATTTATATGGAAGACTTTAAGACCACGACAAATTTATACATGCTTCAGCCATCACCACATATGAGGTCGTCGACCGGCAAGATTCGAACTCGCAACCCAAAGGACAAAAATCTAACACCCTACCAGGCTACCTCAACCTAATATGAGACATTAACGTCTCATATTATTAACGTCACATCTCAGAATAACATTTCATCTTATTTTAATAATAATCGCAGAACACTATGCGATGCGTACTTAATTAGGTACAGCCATTTATTTTGTAAAAGAGAAGATATAGTGAATGCAACTGCTACAATGCAAAATATTTTGATAAAGAAATTTTAAAAATAAAGTTCACACGATATATCAGAAGATGTTTATCATACACAATAAGAATTGAAATTGTAGGATAATTTATATATTATATTTATGAATATAATTTATTTCTACACATAATGTATGCGTACAAAATTAGAAAACAGGAAACAATATGTGAGTATATTGATATAATTAATATCATTTTCGCAAAGTAATTTTTATGCAAATTTATTTTAGGACGAATTGATATACCTCATTAAAGAAGTTCGATAACATTCTGATCTGATGGCGCTCTAGTTACTCTTTATTGATAAAATGAGCTACCTAATCATTGTTATATCGTTTTACATTACCTGTATGTACATTTGTATTCGGGATCTGTATTACTTTTTACAGTGAAGATAAATCTAATTACATATTTCAGTAAACGGCAAACCATAATCTGAAAATTGCATATTTAAAAATATGACAGGTAATGAGGCGATAGTGAGAGAAAAGTTTATTTCATTCAATTCAAAGAAAAAAAAACATTCGAGAACTGTATAGAATTGGATATTACTATTGTAATTTCAGGCATGACATTATTATGCTTAAATAACAATAACAGAAAATAATTGTTTATTCTTAGTGGCATCCAGAACCATCTAATTGTTTCTCATCTTTTGCGATTATAAACATTCTTCGCACTTTCTTACTCCTCAATAGTGTGAAAGGCAACTATCTTGAGAAATTTTCTGGATCAAACACTGCTTTCTAAAGTCTTTATGTCACAAAATGCTCGTAAAGAAGTTGATTATACAAATCAAAAATTTTTAGGAATGGCACAGTAGATAGATAGCTTTAAGATGTTAAAACTAGTTTTAAGACACTTTATTTTCTGTCAGCAAAGGAAATATTGTATATCCATAATTTATTTAGTTTTCAGATGAATATTTTTTTTATTTCTTTAAAAAAAAGCATTAGAATATTTATTTAAAAAATCTTTACCCAAATTTTAGTTACATTTTTGTAATATGTTTGATGATTTTTTTTTTTTAAATTTTAGTTGTCCTAAAAATTATTTAATTTCATCAAAATGTAATTTGTTTCAATTTTAAATTCACTATAACTGCATATTTGTTTGCTTATTCTTGACTTTTTGACATCACTACAATATAATATGTGCAATTGTCCATGCTTTTGTATGATACTGCTGACTTTTGGCCTATACAGTGCTTCAGTATCTCCTCCGTTTCTGTACTCCTCACAAGATAATATTTTTCAAAAATGAATTACAGCCATTATCTTTATGAATACAGCATATACCTGTAATCAATACATCAAGAAAAGTTGACAAATGAAATGTATTTTCAAATGAATAATTAACTCATTATAAGATTATTTAAAGTTTATTTTTGTACTGTAATATTTTCGGGAATTGTCGTGGTAAAATACAAAAATTTAATTCCATTTTAATAAATTATAAGTTACAAAAAATCACTATGAAGTAATTTCATTCTCTAAAATATATATGCCCTTGCTTGTTAGCCCTGGATCAAATGATTTGCTTTGTAGAGTGACACCACCCACACATTCATGTTTATTATTACTAGAAATATAAAAAATCCGTTTGCATCAGTAAATATGAAAGGAACAACCATAGTATAAAAGAATAGGTATAAGGAAGTACTCCGAATCTCGGAATTCGATATCTATCCCTATATTAATAAACATTTCTTATTAATATTTTGTTTTATATATCTTTAGAATCACACGATTTTTTTTCCTTCAGAAGGAAATATATTTAATGTTCTTAATATAAGCACTGACAGATAAATTCATCTTGTCTTCAAACACATGACACGATGCTTCATTTACTAGTGTAAACTAAATTCATATGGCATAATATGGAAACCATTTCCAGAGACATTGCGGTTATCATATTAAATGAATATATTTGATGCAGAAAATTTAAAATAACTTATTCAAACGATTTCGATGACATGTTTACTTTCGAACTCTATACATTCCCCATATATTTGTAAAGTCGAAGAAATATTCTATACCCCGCATGAATATTGTCCCTAATATAAATAAATTGAAAACATTATTAAAAATATATTGACTCAATTGTATTTGAAAAATGAGTATAACGGTTTCAAAAGTTTCTTACATGACCGAAGTTTAAAAATAAATAACTCGTACCAATGTATAAATTGTTTTTTGAAAATGAGATGTACGACTTTAAAATCTGAATTCAGTCAAATATGACTATTGCAATTGATTTTAATTTCTTAGTTTTAATAAATATTGAAAGAATCTGATGAAAATGCTATTCATGAATTTAAAATTTGAATTAAATCACATATGATTATTGTATTTGATTTTAATTTAGATACTCTTAATTAATGTAGGCAAAAATGTGATGAATATCAGTTCCCAGAATTAAATTACTCAAAATGTAATTGAAACATTAAAATATTTTGTGAAAAGAATTTTTTCCCCAACACAAATATATATGGATTGATCGATTTGCTTTACTTCATCATGATTATTTAAAGGACTACATTTTTAATAATATGTAAAAATATTGGCACTTAATTATGCACGTAAAATCAATTAAAATATGCTATGCACGATATCTTTAAATCATTGCCATCATATTTGCTTGCATCTATAATCAATAAAAATCAGAACTAAAACCCACAATTGTTCAATCATTTGAAATTTCGAGGTAGAAAGTAATATGTATGATGTTTAGAACTATTCTTTCACCTTAAGATAAATGGGGATATTTATATTTTCCCAAAATACAGTTTATTTTAAAAATATTGCAATAAAATAAAATAAAATCTATTATTATATTACCTTATAAAATTTAAAATTATGAATTATAAGAAACTATAATTTTTTTTAAATCATTCAACATTTTTAGGACGAAATAATACAAAATCAAATATGGACTATTAATTATCTATTTATCTGTAATTGTATTTAGATGTATGATGGAAATTATTTCAGTAAATTAAACAATATAGAATTAGATTATTCGAAATTATGTGGCGTCTCAGTTAGCATCTTCATTTTATATCTGTGTGTCTTCCTTTTAAACAAACATAATTAAAAAAAACAGATTAAAACGTTTGTTGTGTTGCATTTCTTTGAAATTAAGTGAATTATAGTCAACTTTATATGTATGAAAAGTATAATTATTTTGTATTTATACAAATAATTAAAGTATAAATATCAAAATCTTCTTTATATTCTATTAAAATTTATACATTTTATGCACATCAAAGAAAATGTACCAATCTTATAATTATTTTCTGAGTACTTGAGAATGAAAAATGCACATATAGTAGATTTCAAAAAATCACTTGATTCTCTAATAAAGGAAGCCATAAAATTATATGAGTTTTCTTTATCAAATTTATCGACTTCTTTTGAAACTATTTTTGAAGGAAAAATTATTTATTTTCAAAGCGCCGTAAAACTGAAACTCCAGAAAAATATTTTAACTTCTGGTATGAAAGTGAGTGCATACTTGTTACTGTAAGTAGCTAACTTTTGCAAACAATAAAAATAGGTGTAAAAACATTGGGCCGGCAGAAATAAAATAATAAGTTTTTTTCTCTTGCAGTTTTCAGTTATGTTTTCTTTTTATTTGCTCTTTGAGTTAATATAAAATCATAAATAAATGTATAAAATAATTATCATTACTCTTACCTGATAATAAATAAATGTCACAACATATGAAATATGACATATATTGTATATTCCAACAAAATTACATTTGAATTAATAAAATAACAATATCGCATAAAACTTTTAAAGTCCCAATAAAGAAAGGATTGAAGCTAAATATAACGATTGTCTTTAATGAATATATATTTCAAAATCATAGTATCTTTTTGGAATGTATTATCGGCATTTTTCTTTTCTTGTTCATGTTTATAATGTACTTAAAAACATTAAAGACGTGAAGATCAGAAAAGTAACCATTAATTAGTTTTGGTGATCAGAAAATTATTAATCAATTACTGATCAATAAACGACTATTACAAATTTGCTGGATTTTATATTTTCACATAAGTCAATTCTCCTTTTCATAAAAAAAAAACACATTTAAAAAATATATGGAGAATTTTCAATGCAGTATTTCGGTTTCAAGAAAAAATATGCATATTTTCATTTGAATTTCGAGTATTTTATATTAGAATCAGTAAATTCAATATATAAAATGCTTTTGAGAAGCAGTTAATTTCTTCTTATTCTTTCACAATTTTTTCATAAAAGAATGAATTGCTACCAGTTTCTTAAATCGCAAAACAATAAAGCTTTGAAATATGAAAGCTTTTGTTTACATGGTGTATTTATTACTCATATGTATACAAAAACATGTTGATAATTTATACATATAAATAAACAATTGAATAATTTAATTTTAATACATCATGCATTCATTAATTGAACTATATAAATCATTACTTCAAAGAAAAAATCATTTATCTTTAGTCCAGTGAATCTAATTAAGAAATGGCGTGTAATGGGGCCTGATTTTAATATCTTTTGCAATGGATAAAATGATATTTAATTCTTATACATAAACACGAATGATGGAGGGAGGCAAACTCGTTACTCCATTTAGATATGCCAATTAATGAATATACAACTATCATTAGAATTTTCTTGATTTCAAGAACCATCATTTTAATTTTTGCTTCAAAAACAATCATATTTTCCATTAAAGTACTTAGATTTTAATTTACTGACTTATGAAAACAACTAAAAGTGAATTCTCTATGGAATTGAAATATTTCCTAGTACATGTCGGAAAATATATGATACACTTATATATGCGATACCATATATGTTTCTATATGATGTTCTTACATTATTAATATAAGTTATCGTAATTTTTATAAACTTATAATAGTAATACATACTACACGTATTTGCACAATTTCATTTCAAGCAAAATAATATATTATTGCCACAATCTGAAGTAATATGTTTTGAAAAGTATTAGTTCAATTCATTTTATGAAACTGCAGGCCAAATAAGAGATTCAAGGAATATATAAGGTTATAACTCTCGCAGTACATATTAAAATAACTTTCAGGGGTGGTATTTTTCTTTGGCAAAATATTATCTAATATCTGAGCTCATCATAAGTAATTCATTTATATTTTTATTCAAGAAACCATCTCACTTTATTCAACATATAAAGTAGCGTGATTCTATAATTAATAATTTTTCTAAATAAAAAAAAACTACTATCTTCATGAGTAAGTATTCACCGATTGAATATTCATACTTCATTTTTTATTATTTTCTCTTTTAATTTACATGGCTTAGCATTCCGAAATAAGTAAAATGCTATAAAAATTTATACATTTTTGTATTTATAAGGATAAAACATAAGAAAATGATTTATTTATATTTTATTAATTTCCAAAAATAATATTTAATTCAAAATAAAATCTGTGCTTAAGGTTTTTATTTAGTGTTTTAGCCTTTTAGGAATTAAAGATACTTAATTTTACTAACACTGTCAAGTAAAATAATATGCACTTTCAAAATATCACATATAAAATCAACTTTTATAGTCGTGTGGTAAGGTTAGTCAGCACTAAAACAAAATTTCAACTTAAATAAAATTATGTAAAAATAGAAATTGATGCAAAAAAATCCGTTTTTTACAATTCCTTCATTTTAAGGTACAAAGTAATTGTTGAATGATATCCAAATAGAATTGTAATCGACAGTAAAATCTGAAAAAAAAATTCAAATCGACAAACGGATTTTTTTTTTTGAAAATTCATATGTAACAAAGATTTCTAAGTAATTCTTAAAAAATTGCAGACAGAAGTCGTGATATTTCCAGGAAATGTGTTCCAGAAGAAAGCATCCATTATAAATTCCTTTCTTTTCCTTTAAAAATTCCCTTTTAATAATTCTTTCTATTTTTCATTTCTGCAAGCCCCATGCTTCATTATCAGTACGTTATTTAATAATTTTTCATTTCTTTTGAGCTTTTAATCCAAGAATTTGGTTCCGATAAAGCAACTCCAGAATGAATTTCTTTCTACCGTTCTCATCAATCATAATCTTGTGAAGCTACGCAACCACTTAAAGGGAACTCTCTTTGATGGAATCTCAAATAAAAAGTTTCTTTCCTTCTATCATTAAAATGATTTAAGTTTCCTGCCTTTTGAATATGATTTTGAAGAATATAAAGAAATTAGTCTTATTTAGTTAAAGTAGATAATGATAATTGTCCTGAAAGATTAAACAAAAAACTCCGTTTTGTATAGGTTGGCATTGCTCTTAAACAGTAATGTTATTTGAATATATACTTCAATGACCTTTTCACGAAGAGTAAAATTTGTTTGATTAGAACATCCAAGCTAATTAAATAATTTCTTTTGTAAAATATTAGTTAATGAATTTATTGTCGTTGTTAAATCCATTTCATTAAATGTTTTCACAAAATGACATGATTAAATTTGATGAATTTTTGCTCTTTATGTAGAATTCAAAATCATTCTCAATGGATAACAAGTAAAAACAGTAAGAGTTATATGCCGTATAAAAAGGCAATTGTACATTATTTATTTCCCAATTAAAAAGATAAAGCATTTATTTAAGAAAAATTTCTTAAAAGATAGCCTTTTTTTCTATTAATCAGGGAACATACACAAAAAATAGTGATAACAAGACTCTGTGCTTTCCTATTACGAAATCTAATGAAAAGATTTAAAAATAAACTGTTAAAACATTTATATAACCGACTGATATTCAAGGTTTGATCAAACTCAACATGAAATCTTGATTGAAGGAATAAACATTTGTCTTTGGGAGATTTTTCCAATTCTACATTCCATTTCATTCCATAAACAAACAATTTAATTAAACAATACAACATTAAAAATAATGATATCTTTAACTGTTTTCTTACTGTGTTCTAATCTACTGCACCGACTTATGAGTTGGTTCATGAGCCACTAACTATCTTATATCTGTGTCTCAAGAACTAAGAAACCATTAGATTCTCTCACCAGAGACTTAGTTGGGATTATTCTAAGATTAACTGTTTTACGGAGGGCTATTTATTGCTTTTATTATTTCGAGGAATAGATTATTTCTCCCTGGTTATTTCCACAATGTGAACATTTATCCTTTTATGAGTCGAAACACAATTCATTACATTTCTTTTTTTTCACATCATCAACCAACATGTAGGGCATATAATATGTTATGATTATTTTTATTAGTAACATTTAATGTTTCTTTTTACTATTTAAAATACTACTTTTATAACATGTATTTTGTTTCGGATATTT
Organism: Argiope trifasciata; assembly: GCA_026543055.1. Lineage (NCBI taxonomy): Eukaryota > Metazoa > Arthropoda > Arachnida > Araneae > Araneidae > Argiope > Argiope trifasciata. Next base: position 716,308 of record JAPMOQ010035588.1, read on the forward strand.
TTATGCATTTATGTTCTTTTGTAACAAACATATAACTTTTGGTTTCATATTACGTATTTAAAGGAATCCTCAATATAATAGTCAATTTTCTTCCCCTTTTTTGTGGCAAAAGAACTATTTTTCTGATGCTTACCCATGTAAGAATGACTTATTCTTCATTTGTATTTAGCAACCGTTTTGTAATTTATGTCATATCAGAAGAATTGTGCAAATTTTTTTTCAAGTAAAGATTCGCAACTGGATTTCTCCCTATTTGTGCTCTGCAATATTTCCAACACATCTCTATAATTACACTTGGAAGAATTTTTCGAAACATTTAAAATTTGCAATACATGGTTCTTAAATTTAACAATTATGATGTATAAACATTATTAAATATCTGCAAATGATATTGATAAAAAAATCAAATGTTAAGAATTGTATTTTAATGAAAATCTAGAAAGTATTTGAATTTAATATTAGATGTTTGCTTCGTATTCGTATTGAAAAATACCATGCGCTTTAGGAATTATAATAAAAAAAAAAATGAAATAAAAATCATTTAGTAGAGATATAAATTTATTTTTTTCTAGAAATAAATTTTTAAAAAAGTCAGTTTATTCCTCACTAATTACTTCCGTTTAAAAATCACTTAACACCAAATTATAGACTTTCGTTAATTAATATTCCAAATCGAACTTATATATCCTTTAAATACTCTAAAATATTCTATAAAATTCCTTCATAGTATCTGTGAGTTTCAAACATCATCAAGAGAAATATATTCTTGAAGTTTTAATAGGAGAAAAAAATTAATCATGAAAAAACTATTTATATGATTATTTCAGAGAAAAATAATAAAATACGTGGAAGCAAGGAAGTTCATAGAAAATTTATGAAACAAAATATAGAGAAATAAATTAGCAAAAAAATTTCAGTATGTCGCTTCATTAGTAAACGAAGGAGAAAGAAAATTAATTATCGGCAGCCAGTGTGTCGACATCCAGCATTAGATTTATTATTTCTTCTTGAATATTAATACAACAACTTAGTCTATTAAGAATAAAGAAACAATATCTGCATGGGTATATAAATAAAAGAAATTAGTTTACAAGCAAACTATTCCATGAAGTAGATATCTGAAATTTCAATAGATTTTGAAAGAATTAATTATCAAGTACAAGAATTCTTCATATTTCCTGAATATTTTCAATTCAGTTTAGTATTTCATTTTTAAACAATATAGTTCTTGAGTTGTAAATATCTAATTGGTTTATGATAAGGGCTCTTAATTAAAATTACAGGGAAAAAACTAGCAATTTTAGAACATTGATAAAGCAAATGCTGAATAAAAATATTTACACATAAATATAAACGTTATAAATCCCAAAACAAATAAAATCACCTATATTTTTATCATATTTCTCTGTTTTAACTTTCTGATTTCTAACAATTGTATTTTCAAATAAAGTGCCGAACAATTCTAAACTTTTGTTTTCAAAACACGGACTACGACTTTTATATGGGAATGAATATAAATAAATGAAATAATTAGCTGGCAAAAATAATAAACAATTATAAATAAATACAATAATAAATTATAATAAAATACAATAATAAATTAATGAAGTATAATAAAGGTACTGAACAACATAATATGAATAATAATGCAAATTTGGATTTTTTTTTAAAAGATTAGTATATTAAAATTGAAATAAAAATTCTGAACTCTTTCCTTAATCCTTCTTCATTAATTATATACCTTTTGTTTATTTAAGCACTGAAATCAATAATGCTCATTATATATAAAAATATGTATGTTTAGTGCCTTTTTTTAAACAACAACAATTAAAACTCATATTTATTACCTTGAATGATATTGAAAAATAATTTATCAGTTTTATAAAAATTTCTGAATAAATATATGTGTGAATTATCAAAAGTAAGAATGAATTTTTAATTTCATTTAGCAGAATATTACTGATTTGAATATTCTATAATATTCTACAATACGATATTCTTTGAATCGTAAGGTATTCTTTTAATTTAATCCAAATACATAATTCCTGTGAATATATTTAACAGAAAAAAATATTCTGAAATATTTTAAATAACTGAATAATACATAAATGTAAAAGTACTAAAAATGTTATTGTGAGAATATTTTTACTCAATTTATTCATTCAAAATTTTTCTTATAATTTTAATTATGCAATCATAGATATTGAAATTTTTATGATTATAAGTGAATATCGTATTATATGCAAATAATTGTTTCATCAATCTAGGAATATATTATAAAATTTATATTATTTCATTCTTTTTTCTTATGCTATTTTAAGATAAAGTGTTTACAAAGAATATTTAAATATTTTTTTTTTAATTTCTACATCAAAAATTCAAATCGTCAAATGAAAATTATTGTCTCCTTTTCTGTTTACATTCTTAGTTATATGCCTTTATTGCGAAATAAATTTTTATTGTTTCAGTGTTCTCAGAATTAACTGAAATTCTTTTTGAATTACTTTTAACAAATGTACTCATTAGTTATGTTGAAAAATAGCATGACAGAATCATTTTATCGCTTTAAAAATGATGATCTAGAATGTAGAATGAAATAAAAATAATTTATAATGCAGTTTAAAAAGTATTGTAACGGTTGTGCTTCTAAATGATAAAAACAGTTAAAAACGTCTAATTATATCTTTGGGCAACTGTACATACATTTATTCAATTCTGACATATAAGAAGAAACTATGTAAACTTTAAAATGAATTCCACAAGAAAGAAATTTTTGACTTCACAAACAAATGCTGTGTTTAAATTTGTCCATAAAATTCAAGGCTGAGCAACATAATTAGGAGTTACGGTTAGTAACTTACTCAAATTATTTAAAGCGTAGGACTTGATGGGTTAGTAACTATCTAAAAGTTAAATGTACTGTTTGCTAATGACAATTTAGCTTGTTAAAGGATTGAACCTATATTCGCAGAAAGGGATTAATGAAATTAGAATTCAGTTTAGGGTGCTTTCATTTAATTTATGGCTGCATTTCGTGTGAAAATTTGTGTAAATGACTGCTAGGAACTGTAGTTTTATGGTTTGAAAGTCTCGCGTAAATCCTCTCTCCATTTGAGAAATTTCTTAGTAAAATCGCAGGAAGATTAGCTGCATAGAATAGATTGATCCAATGTTAAATAGATTCAGGTATGAGATAGAATAAATTTTTGTTTGTTGAATCGATACCTTTCTTGATTCCTTACGAGTTTATTGATTTAAAAACTATTTTAAATAGCAGTTATTTATTAATTTGTATGCAACATATTGAATTTAAAGCAGAGAAAGATTTTTATTTAGATAACTCAGTGTTTTTTAATGAAATAGCTATGAATAAAATTTAAAGAAACAGAAAATCTTAGCTCAATATATTTTTTAAAGAGTTATAAATTCTTTCATTAGATATCGTAGATTATTTTAACTAAAATTATCGGAAACCAATGTAATAATAACAAATTATTGATAAATATCAATATGATAGATTTCGTTTTATATTTTATTCTAAAACTATTTCAAAATCTCCGAAATAAATAAAGAAATTTATGGATCTAATATGATTATATTTAGTAAAAAAACAAAATTATTGGAAACTATAATTTAAACAAATAAATTATTTCGCTTGAAATATCCATTGACTATTTTTTTCAAGAGTTTGCTTTCAAATTTATAATATTATTTTGCACAAATTCATAGGGGAAATATTTTATTTAATATACTTTTGAAATTGATTTAATATACATTTCAACTAAAATAATTGAAATCAAAAGTGAATAATTTACTTGAAGTGACTGTTTATAGTGACACTTCGAATAAGTTCATTTTTGATTTTAATTATTTGAGTTGAAATGTATATTAAATCAAATTACTTTCTCCAGATTAACTAAAAAATAAATGTTTTTAAAATATTATGAAACACTTGATTCGGTTTCGATATTTTTGTAGACAATATTTTTTTTTATTTATTCAAATTAGAAGTTCGATTACTCAATTACAAATTGAGAATAATATTTTTGATTATCAAAGCCGGAGATAAAGCCGGAGATTTTGATTATATAAGCCGGAGATATTTTGTTTTCCTTAAATAATTTAGAATCACTCCAAAGGCGTGATAAAATGCGAAGTTACTTAATTAAATAATTAACTTTTTTTCAAATGTTCACTATAATTATATCGTGAACTATTTCTAAAGTTTAAATCACTAATTTGTTTAGGAGTATGTATGCACTTATCAGTATTAAACTAAAGAAAAATCAAAGTTCATCTTTGATGAACCATGTATATGGAAAATGAGGTGTATATGAATACTTATATTCTTGATGTTATAATTATTGAGCATTGAAATTAAAAAGCAATCTACATACTTTCTATTTATTTGAAATAAGGATGCCTTTCATTTTTTGAATTCATAATACAATTGCGCACAAAAAGCAATGAATGAATTTAAACTTCATGTTCAACAGAATGTAGTAGCTCGTTTAATTTAAATAATATGGTAAATTATATTATTTTTCTTTTTTCCAGGAAATTTTTAAATTATGAAATATGTAGCAAATTACTAAAAATACTTAAAAAAAATTATCGAAAAGCAAGAAGTATTTCACCTGCATTTAACAATATATAGGTTATTGCAATAAAGTTTAATAGAATTTCTGTATTTAAAAAATCTGAGTAAAAATATAAAGTCTTCAAATCTCATCTTTCTGTTCAAATCAATCATTATACGAAAATCTATGACAATCATTCAGCATTAATGTTTTATTAATGTTATTCATTAATGTTAACAGTATGTATTTTTTTACATTTTTTGCATGATTATCTATAGTTTCAATATGTTTTTGAGATAATTAAAATTAGCTTCTTATTTTTATTACTGTATTTATAAATGACACCGCATATGCTAATAGTTAACGTATATTGGGATTTCGAAATTATAATTGATTAAGTAAATTTTTCCGAAATGCTGATAGAAAATACAAAATGAAGTTTGAAAAACGGAACAATAACTAATTTGCAATTATTAGATATCATTTTACAATACGAAATGCTTCCAGCTATGGGGTATTCGAATTTATACCAATGATACTTAAGATTTAAAAAGTATTAAAGTTTGTTAATAAATTATTTAATATTTGTAAACAGTGTTTAATCAATAGAAGATTTATTGATTAAACAGTTTTCTGTTTATCCTATAACTGCAAATTTAGCACATACCAAAATTTTCTTAGAAAAATTATTATAATGGTTTTTAAGAAATAAATTTACCCTTATTAGTAGTATTACCCTTATAAAATTATCTTTAAAAGTCAGCATAAAATTAAGTTTATAAAATTTTATGAGATTTAATAAGTTTATAAGATATTTTTATAAGATAAGTTACATTGAAATAACTGGAGAAAACAAATATATAAATTTCATTTCTACTTGTAAATAAAGTTTTCAAGTATCACTTTATTGTAAATAAATAATGATGGTAAGAAATGTGGATGCATTTTCATGATGACATTTTAATAAACAACTCAAGTTAAAATACGATTGAAATTATTTTGAATGTCTATGGCTAAAAAAATTCAGGCCAATTTGTTTGAAATAAGTTTTTGAAAGGTACTTTATAAATTTAAAAAAAAAAAAATGTTTTTCCTGTCATAAATTTATTTTGAGAAAGTAACTTCTTAGCAGTTACAAAATAATGAGAAGAACCAGAAAACAATATTTTTCTCAATTCATAGCAGAAAAGGTTTACCTTAATGGAATTGATCCTAGGCATGAAAACATTGATGTATAAGGCATCTAGAGTTTGATGGGAATTCGTCTTTATTTCAAGAAAACGCATATTTAGTTGTTCTTATTTCTATTACTGAATTCCTTATTTCTGAATAAGAATCCATTTTATTATAAAGTGAAAAGAGATATGAGGAATCTAAGCAGACGTTTATAACCTTAGGCAATTCAAAAATTATTTCAAACTATTTCAAAGGAGACATCATATTAAATAAACAAATCAAAATGGAATGTTTTTGCTAGCTTTGTTTGCCATTCTTCTGCAAGTATCATTGAAATTCAAATTTTTTAGTAGATATTTACTAAAACTTCAGCATTTGATTTTTCAGTACCTTCATGATTGAATCGCATAACTTAGAAGTGTTTGAATGTGATACAGAGAGAAATAATTTTAGTTCTGGTGCAAATTATCTTCACGGAAATTTTAAACTACAGTCAAATTCACATTTGATTAAATAAGATTTGATTCAAATTGCAAATATATAATTCTATTTTATTCTATATGTCGTTAAAAATTTTTCTCTTAAAGCTGTATAAAAACATGAAAAAACGGCTGTGATTTGTTTCATGGTATTTATAATGTATGAATATATTCTAAAAAAATAAATGTACATTTCTACAATAATATCAAATACATATATTCATTATGGAAAATCAAGTCTCTTGTTATCAGTAAATATTTCTAAAGATGATGTAATTGATTATTGTATATCAGATAAACATTAAATTTTGGAACAATGTCAAGAAATTTTTCAAACAAGAAAATAAGAATGTTTCATTGCTTTATAAAACATTATATTTAAATACATTTTATGAACATATTTTATATTCTTATGCATCAATTGTAAATATATTATTTCAATTTAATTAAATTATTCAAAATATTCTTGCTATAGTTTCAATGAGCCTGCTAATATTAAAAACAATTTTGTGAGTTTTATAACTAAACATATATAGTATGGATGGAAAATACCTATTCCTTCATTATTATACTAATTTGTAAATCAAAGGATTGCCTTAAATCTGATGCTATGTTTATTTCAAATAGACACGGATTATATTCGGGTACAAATGAACCCATGTCTCTTATTTCAGTCACTAACAATACGTGCAATTTCATTTTTTGAGCAAAATTAATAGGACGAATTCTTTTTTTTTCTTGAAAAAAAGATTCGACTTAAAACATATTATTTTTATACTATATATTAACTATAAAAAATGTAATTAACAGTTTTAAAAAAATGCAAAAATATCAGTCATTTCCATTCTTACACTAAACAAATCTGAATTCAAATCATATCAATTTTGTTACCTTTATCAGATATTTTTAATTTTAAAGAGTAATAATTGAAATGCATAAAAAATTATATTAATTTTCCTTAATTTTTATATTTAAAAATTATATTATTTAAATTTAAACCATTATGTAAAAAAGTTATTTATTTATGAGGGTAATTAGGATAGTAGTAAAAAGTTTCTCAATGAGCAAATTTAGAATTGTATTTTGTACATACGGTACTCATTTGTTTCTCTAATATGTATTTACCAAACCATGCAAATTCTTTGAAATTTGTCTGACATATAACGATAGTAGTAATCATTTTTTCTACTTGAGTTCTCCAAGTTCATTGTTTCGAAAATGGAATTTCTTTTTCACTGCCTTTTAGCACTTTTCTCAAATTTAATCTCAGTTTATTGACTTGGAAGCACAGATCTTTTACCGATATAGTTTTGAGTAATTCATACTTGAAACCATGCCTTCTTCTTTTTGATTTTGGTTTCCACTTAGGATTTGATACCTGGAATAGTATATAAGCATTTATACTATTCCTGTCTGATATATACTTCTATTCCTAAGCATTAAGAATATTTGAATAATTATACTCTTAATTCAATTAAAAGATATATTTTGCTGAGCCATGATTTTTTTATAATATATCCTTCAGTAGGACAAGTCGAAGTAAAGTCACTAAATTTTAAAAGTCTCTAAACTCTAAACCTGCATCATGAAGTTAATAATGAATATAGTTAAAATAAAAGTTACCAATGAGTCATGCTACCTAATCCATATAGTATTTGAGTTCGTTTTCCAACAAATAGTGAACCTGGTTCATCGCGAACATCTGCTGGAGTGAAACGTCTCGTGTCTTGTGACTTTGAAATTGTGATCAGCAAGATGTAAGGATAACTAAAATACCGTGACAGAATGTTGTCATAGAAACAAATGATGCTGATACTAGCTATTTTCCCAAGGGCGTCATAAACGAAATATATTTCTTCACAGTTCTCGATAACGATGTGTCATTTCAGGGAGAGACATATGTTCTCTTTCTGTTTCGTTACCAGAGCCGAAGATTATTGCTTCTCTCTTTATAACCACATCTAAACCAAGTTCTAAAATTATTCTTTGCTGCATACAAAGTATGATTAGAATTTTTCGCATTTTGGATGACAAGATCATTTTCTAGTCTCTCTAAATTTCTAAATAAAATCAATGGATCTGAATAAAATCAGAAAAATTTGAAATATATATTTGTCATGTTTAAATCTATGTACAATAATATAATTAATTCGTGGATTTTAAACATAACAAATATATATTTATTTTTCTAGTTGCTACAGATACTCTAAAAAAACGTATTTGCAAACTGAAATTACTTTCATAAAATACTTTTAAGAAATAAAAATTCCAAAAAGGATCTTGTTCCTCTGTATTTAAATTGAAATATTATTAATTAAACAATACAAATACTTATTACAATTACAAAAATAGAAATATATTTATAAAAAACGTCATTATTTTTTGAAGCTACTCGATATTTCCTCTGTATCCAAAATTTATTTGTTTTAAGGTATCCGACTACGTTCGAAGGAAAATTTTGAAAAATCTGATTTAAAAAGAAATTTATTTAAAAGTATGGTTTTTAGAGATTTTGTCAATTATAATACAAAATACTATAAATACAAAATAAAATCATTTGAAAATATAATATTTTCGTGATGTTATGACTTTTAAATCTTCAAACCAAACTAATATCATGTTCTCACATGATAAAAAAAGCATCCATATTCTTATCACTAAAAAAATCAAGAGCATTTCAAATATTATAGAAATAAAATACCACAATATTTTTATAATAATTATTTTTACTTTCATGATTTAATTCTAATTAATTTACATCATTTTGATATATATTCTCTATATTTGTTTACATAAAAGATACAATAAAGATTTTATTAAAGGAAACATAATCATTTCTATTTATTTTATATGCTTCATAATAACTAAGATTAATTTTAATAAAATTACAAAATTAACAATCTGTATAAATATATGTATAAAAAATAAAACATAATACTTTTCTTAACAGCCAATATAACTTCAGGCATTCTCTTTCTATATTTCCCTTACTTTTCATAAAAACAACGACACCGTATTCACAAAAACATTAAGCAACAACCTTATCCAGAAAACGTTCGGAAGACAAAAAAAAAATGAAAGAATCAATTAATTATTCTCGACAAAATCGCTCAATTACAAAGAAAATTAACGAATATTAATGATTTTAATAATTGCTCAAGAATGTTGGAAGTTAAGAGGTTCGTGTTTTGCATCGAGGTATAAGAAACACAAATGAAGAAATCAAGAAAAGAATCATTAGTCTTTATTATGAAATGTCTTTTAATAATATCAAGGGGATAATTATTTTTGCATTACTAAAGACGGATGTATTTTATTTACTACGAATTCCTTTTTCGGTAAGGTTAATTAATGAGAGTATAACTAAAACACAATATTTAAAGCAATGACTTTTAAAATAGTCTGATGACATTCAAGCTAATTATTCTTATTTTTTATTTACGATTAGATATAAAATTCAGCATGGATATTCAGTCTCTTATTCTTATTCTCAGACATATAATAAGACATTATAGGTGTTGAATATTATGTTTTTTGCAAATTATATAAAACAATTTTTATTTTTAAAGAAATAGAAACGTGTTTATTTCATGATTTAGAGTACTTAGATATATTTAAAACTAATAAGTGTTAAACATAGTATAAATGTTTTTTTTTAAATCATTTGAATTTAGTTACCTCAGAATAATAAAATGTCAATTCTTCGTTTTGAAAAGAAAAAGGCCAATTTTCTTCCTCCTCAAAATTCAATATGACAACAATGTCTAAAGAGGTTGATTTTCATGCGGTGTTCCTGCTTTGTTGACGTCGATTAAAAAATTAATATTTGAATCTCCCTGTTTTGCTACAACTGTCTTGGTTAACTACTCCAAACAAAAAGTACCTGCCTGGGATATTCAGTCAAATACATTTAACAAGAATGGGAGAAAATCCGCTGTTATTGCTTGGTATCTTCATCAAGGTTATTTTTTTATAATGTGATGACATGATCATGCTTCCGTTAGGAGGTTTTGAATAAGTGAAGCTCGAAATATTAAGAAAAAACTGTTAAAATCTTAAAATATGAAGGCAACAAATTGTTTTCATTTTCTAATGTCTCTGAGAAATGGAAAGTGGTGGATTACAGACTAAAGTTGATGGTGTATTTAAGTATTATACTATTTCAAAGAATTGTTCTTCCTAGTTTTGAGATTTTTTTTTCTCTTTAAAGAGGGAGACTAAAACAGGAGATGACATACTAAGCCATCTTGAAATTTTATATGAAATAGCAATTGACGAATCAGAAAAATAGTTAAAGTACTAGAGTTTCGGTTTTTCGTTTTTTTTTTATCGAGCAGATGAAAAATATAATAAAAATTGCACTAATATTAACATTAAAAAGTATTGACTATATCTTGTTTTTCGCAATATATATTATTTAGATGACATAATTGATTAAATATCAATGTTTCTTGCTAACAATTGTGATAATTTCGCAAGTACAGATTTATTTTATGCATAGGTAACAAATATGAGAATTTTAAAACTTATCAAAAATATTTATCAGTATTATATTCCCCATATTCGTAAAACAATTCTTTTCATTTGGGAATAATGGCCATATTATAACCTTTAAAATTTTCTGAAGCATATTCAATCGAAATATTTCATTCCTGTTATTTAAGTGCACCATTTACTACCTTGACTATTACACTTGAAAGGTTACTATTTCTTCTTGGTCAGAAGGTTAGTCAGAAAAAATATATTAACATCCGATTGACAATTATTGTAAAAATATTTTAATATATCATATCAGAATAGGATGTTAAAAACACTAAAATTTTATTTGTACTATAAAGTTTTCTTATTTTAAATTTTGCACTATCCTTGTTTCTACGATACATAAAGTTTCGTATTAGTAATAGTTATTGCAATATTTATTACGTTTTGATCGCCAAAATGATATTCCTTTTCTAATAAACTTTATTAATAATCTTTGTTAAAAAATACTCTTGTTTCAATAATGAGCGAAAATTGGTTATTATCTCGCATACATGTTTTTAACAAAATATCCCATCGGCTCAATAATTGCATTATACATGTTAGAAATTACTTGCACTCAATTTCCATAAATTAAGATAATAATTGGAAAAATTAGGATGGTTGAGTTATAAAGACTCTTTTGACGAATTCAATTAGTTCTTAGCTTTGCACCATGTTGTAGTGATTTTTCACACAAAAAGTTTATTTCATTAAGAAACAGACTCCCAATTAAATTTAAATCTCTACTTTTCATGTATTAACATTCGTAAAACAAAATTTGTATGTGTCAACAAAGATTTTGTCTCAGAAAAAGTAATCATTAATTATTCTTCGTAATCAGAAAAATTGCATTTCAGTTTTGCATTCAATATTACTGACTGCATAACATTATCGAAATGGCCCAAACTTATATTTTCACAATGGAATGTTATTAACAGTTTCAAGAAAATAGGAGTCTTAAAAATCTGACACGATTGACTGCTGATTTTAAAATTCATAAATATATCCGCCAAGTAAAAATTCTTCACTTCGATAAAATAAACTGATTTGGTTTTTATTAAAATTAAACGAAATTGAATAAAATTTTATTGTGCAAATCATTTGTTTTGAACATGGGAACGTTGAATTAAAACTAGGTTGGGATTTTTTTGTCATTTATATAGCATTCTTTTTAATAAAATGTCTTTTTAATAACATTCTTTTTAATAAATAAAATGGTACTGTCACCTATATATGAAAAAAATCATGAAATGTTTTGCATTGTTTGAATTATGCCATTTCCAAAAAAAATAATGATCTTCTGTTTGATTCTCTTTATCAGCATGGTTTAGGATAACATCGTAAGAAAAAACTAAACTACGAGTATTTGCTATCCTAATACATGATTGCATCGTTGTGTTTGATAATAATTTATTCTGAAAGTAAGCACATTCGCCTTGGGGATGTCATTAATAAATCCGGAGTGGTACGTTTGCATTTTTTTTAGAAAGTATTTCTACATTCTTCATCAGCATCCAAACATTGTTCAATATAGTATAGCATCTTAATGAACAATAATAATGCCTTACAAAAATAAATTTAATGTGTTACCTATGGCTTAAGCACTTAATAAATGTCATTATATTTATTTGTAACTTTCATCCTACAGATGTGTACTATATCATTTTTATGGTAGAAATAAGGTATAGTAAGAATCCATATACATTCCTTAAGAAGTGTTGATATTTCTTAGAATATATTTTTATTGTAAAAAACGTGAGTAGGTGAATGTTGACAAGTGTCTCAGACAGTCGCAGTTATGAATACATTTCTTTGAAAAGGGCTGTTTTTTGCTTCTATTATTTAGACTTTTCATTACTTAGATTAAAACTTATAATAACCAAAAAATGCATGAAATGGTAAATTTAACTCTAACACCATTGATTCTAAGGGTACAATTTCAATAACATTTATTTCAAAATACGAACAAATATTACTTAAATATTGACATTTCGTTGCTGTATGCATTTAAGTTGAATATAAATTTTTCTGAAAATAAAATATGTTAAAAAAATATTATAGAAATTGCATTTTTTTATCAAGTTGTATGAGATAGAAATATTTAAATTGCTACATTTCAGAGGAACACATTCCCTATTATAACTTAAATACAGTTTTGTAATGCCCCAATGATTTATTTGTTTGTATTTTCAAATCATCTTTATAAATTATTTGTCATCTAGTAATAAATTAATATCAATTCTTGAAAATACGAATTCTAAACATGCAAATATGATTAATGTATGATATACATTTCAGATGGTAAAAAGCTCGCAATTGAAAATTTATTACACATATTATGTAACTTATACAAGTTCATTATGGTTGCTTCCTTTTTCATTACTTATTAATAGGATAGTTATTCAAAACAAACTCCCGTTATTCAAAATGTTAATTTGATTTCCATTACATCTGTTTTATCCATAACATTCAATAGAACAATTTATTTTTTACAGGCAAACCATAAGTCAAAGGCGTTAATGAAGATAAATTATTATTATCATGTATAATATTTTCAGATTTCAGTAATGCATTTATAAAAAAAGAATACATCTATAATTACAAATTTTTTGTCATAAATAAAGATACTTGCAATTTGTTGTTTCGTATCTTATTTAAAATATTAATCAGAATTCATATCAAATGCAATTTTTAATCAAATTTTTAGTGTTAAATACATTTGTATTTATAGTTTATTATAACGATATTATGTCCTTAAGAGTAACATATAGTCATTTTTATTATATAGAATTGTATCATCAAAAAGAGAATACAATTCGTTTTTAATGCTTTTAATAAAGCATTTTTTCTTAAATTTGTAATTAAAATTTTCCGATTTTGGTGATAAAACTTTGACTAGTTTAAAAAATCTATTTAAAATAGATGATATTAAATTTGCTTCTGTTTGAATGACACAGTCATGGCTGTCAGTTCTGCATATAAATGATAAGCATTTTAATTTGAAAATATAATTTTTCCTATTTGATAGTTTTTAGCTGTCAGCATAAATCAATTTAATTAATGAAAATTACTGAAAGAATCTAGAGTTTAACTATGGGGTCATAAAATTTAGTTAAATGACGATATTGGAAATTTTGCATCCTTTTATGTATAATGAAGCATGTTAATATGCAGTCTTTATAAAAGCTTATCATGAAAATACTTCAAATAAGTCTTATTTAAACTACAAGGAAAATTAATTACTTAATTTTATGTAAATTAAACATTTAATGTCGCAATTATTCATTGCAAAGTGGGAAAAATATTGTTGATTTTTAAAAAATGCTCTGTTTACACGATTCTAAATTAATGAAGGTTTCTTAAATGTGGGTCAATATATTAATAGGATTTGTTTTGCTATCAAACAGTTCCCGATATTTTTTTTTCTTTTATTTACTTTATTCTTATTTTTATATTTCTTTTACTGTAAAATTTTTTGCATATGAATAATGGTATTGCATTCTTTAAAAATTTCGAAAATATTCTTAAATGAAATTTTGAAATATATGAGCAGGAATAAATAACTGCTGTTAGCTTTTTCTGTTTAATAAATTAAAAATCTTGCTTTTATCGAATTTGTATAAGTTTCAAAATTTGAAAAAAAGGCATAGTCAGTAAATGAAAAATAGGTAAAATTAATTCTTTGGTATTTCTATTCAACCTCCGAAGGCTTCGTTATTTGAAATACGATAAATGTTTTTTAATAAGCAAGTAGAATTGTTTTAATACTTAAAGATAATTGTAGCTCTTATTTTTTAATATAAAAATGAAGAGATACGCAGTATTAACAGAATAAATGAAACAGATAATATGAATTAATTACAAGGTTTCTTAAAGTAAAAGCTTTTCTCTTTCACTTCTATGTATAAACTTTTCGTTACGCCAGCTGTATGAAAATAACTATCAAATAAATTATTCGTTTATGAAAGGAAATCGAGACAAATTTTTATAAATGTAATAAATCATGAAAAAATTGTGTATAAATCGTTAGTGATGTTATAAAAATAGAAACAGCGAAAACAAGAGAAATTTTAGGACACTCTTCTTAGTTGAGGAATATTTCAAAAAAAATAATAATCAAAGTGTCTCCAATTGCTGTGGTAGTATAATACTCGGGACATATAAACGTTATTATCATATTTAGTTCCTTTAAATATGTACTTTAAATAAATAGAAAGTTTTATATTTGAAATAAGTATTAAGAAAAACATTATTCTATTTCATGTGAAATATTATATTAATTCAGTAACCGTTTTATTAACTTTAAATTGAAATGGCTAAATACCCTCAAAATTAGGTGTCAAAATATTCTGAAATTGTGTATTCCATATAATACACATAAATAAATTCTCATCACATTAATAATATTCAGAAATCAGTCATCATAGTTGCGAATTCTATTTCAACGCTTATTTGGATGTAAAGCAATAATCAATCTGAAACACTGTTTTTTCTCTAAACGAATATTTCATGTCTGTATATTGTCTTTGTTTAATTATATATTTGAAATATAAGAAAATATTTTCTGAATTTAAAATAAAAACCGTATACCTGATGCATGGATGTAATTTTCCTGATAAACAAATTTTAATATTAGTTCATTAATTTGAGAGCATGCAAAGAGAGCATTTTTAAAAATTAACTACAGTTTTTAATGGTAACTGCAATCACTAATTTGTTACAGATATATTAAATATACTATTTTTCATTTCTACTTTTTGGAATAAAATGGAGTTTATGGTTCAATTTTAAAGTTTAGACTAACTTAATCAATTGAAATAAAGCATCTAATCATATTTTAGCTTTGTTTTTATTTACTAGCAATACTGAATCCTCTCAAAAACTCGTTTTCTTTTGTACATCGTAACACATAGATTTTTTAGTGTCCTTCTATTTTAAGTTTTCTAAGCCATCATATCGGATTTTAAGTTTTGTTTATTTTTTAACATTCAAACAAAAATCGCAGGCATATTTTTTTTTCTTAAATTTTCCTATAAGGTAATACCTATAAGTGACAAATTATAATTTATATATATTATTCTTTTTTATCCTTTTCTGTGTGGTAAGCATCCTTATAAAATGCAGATTTCAACAGAATGAGAATTATCAAAATTGTTTCAATCCAGCTGAAATGAAAAGGTTGTTCGATCAAAGAGTAGATCGATTGGTAGCAAATGCAAATCAACCTGGGAACCCTCTTCTGACATTCCTTTCCAATATTTTTCATCCAGGAATGGGGAAGACACTTCTGGAAAATTCTTTTCGAAATTATTTCTTATAAATCGCGAAAAATGCTTATTTAAGGTCCTAATGAGTTTGCATTGTAGTGCTTGTGTCAACGGAGGAATAGACGAAGTATCTGAAACTGAGGGACATTAACTCCTGTGTTCTTTACGCTACTTTTAGCACCAAGTGTTTGATAATTTCTTACGCCAGGCTTAATAATTTTATTACAAAACAATTTTTTAAGGAATCAGATAATATCAGGGATACAAAAAACTAAAATTTAATATTTAATATCTGTGATTGAAAAGTTATTTTATTTTTTATTTTTCGTTGTTATAAAAATAAACATAAGAGTATTTCTTTTATTCGATACTTATATTTCAAATAAATTTATTTGATTGACAAATTCCCAATTTGTATTTTTAAAATGAAATAATTTCAAATTTAGAATTGTAAGCAGAAGCCATTAATGGTGAAGGTAAAGTAGGATAACTTCTTTTAATACGTATAAAAATGAATATCGTAATTTAGCAAAATATTTTTTAAACTAGACATGTAAAGTGGTAATAATTTTGGGAAAGAAATCACGAAAGCAAATGAAAAACTACGTTCATTTATATCATGTGAAAGATGAAGTAAAAGATAGAACAAAGCTCCGAATGGTTTAGGAGTCGCCAAGTTTTAATACCTGATCATTTAAAAAACATTAAGAGCAGATAAATATATTTACAAAAAATTATAAGATTTAATATAAGCAAACAAGATAAAATCATATCATTTTATTTTTACTCGAAATAAATTTAAATTTATATTCGGATAGCCTTTTCATGTATTCTTGATATTATAATGTCATTAAGGTGAATATTTAAACTTTCTCTCAATCTCTTTATAGGTTCTGAAACATATCTTCAAGGTGCAATTATGTTTCTGACTAGTCAGAATTATACCTTTTCTGTTTGTTTGATTTTAATTGATCGTGGTTTCAGGAGAGAGATCTTATATCCTATTAACAATACTGGGCTTATAATCTAATTCATTGCGATAAAAAAAAATTACAATTATATTTGCTTTCTGCGCGTTTCTTATAAATTGCCAAAATAGAGAGAATTTTTAAAATCTAGTATTAAAAAAGGTTAGTTATTATTATTATATTGATATAATCCTAGGACTTATTACGTAACTACTATACGTAATTATGGAAGAAAAAGTATTTTTTAGAGTATTTATTTGCCAATTTTATTATTAAATTATCAGTATCAAATCTGTGAGGCTATTTTTTAAATAAAGCTAATGTAGGTTATATAGTTTCAATAATAAGAAGATAATCAGCAATGTATTTTAAAAGAATTTTGTATCCTTACAAAATATTTTGACATGAACTTAAAATTTTAAAAGTGATCAGTAATTCTACACCAGCGTCTCAAAGCTTATGAATTAGATTTCATTTGATAATTTTGGAATATCTACTTGTAACCTTAATGTTAGAAACTCAATAATCTTGAAGTGCAGCCGCACCTTCATTCTCTTAATAGAATTCCGAAATCTATATTCGAAATGTAATTATGTTTTTAGCCCTTTAGAAGCACACCTTTTTTTGTCTAAAGAATGATTGATTATATTCACAGAAAAAGTTTCGTAATTTTATATAAATAATCTACACTCCAAAAGAAAAATAAATTAAGATTGCTACTAATAATTATTTTTTACCTTTTTTTTTCCTGCAGAATGATATATATCTGGAAGAAACAATATTTTTATCTGTAATAATGCTATGCAATTTTTTGTAATAAGATTTCTGTAAAAACATAAAAGTAAATAAGCATATATATAATTTACCACTTTTATTGTTAATCATAAAATGTTTTAACATACTTCAACAACAGCTAATTGAGTGAATAGGCTTTATGGTTTGATAACACAAAGTGATTAATTATTTCACATAAAATAAAATTATGCCATTTCTAATACTTTCGGGGTATTTCAATTTCTTTTTGAGACAAAAATTTTAGCAAGCTTACGTTGTTTTTTATTTCCAGTACAAGTCACTTTCTTTGAAACTGTTACCTTTCTCACTCATATATATGTTATGAAAATTAAATGCTTTGTATAGAATTTATGAATTATTTCACAGTTTACATGTTTTTGCTGATCGAAAATGTAATTTTTCTTTCCCTGTTTGTAATTTTTATTTCTTTCAATAATTGTCTATCGTTTGTTTTAAAAACACTACGTACAATTTATGTTCCTTTCTTTCCATGTAATAATTCATTTGATATATGTGGACTGAATTCCTCTTTTGATATATGTGGACTGAAATCGTGTTTTAATGTGTGCAAAAATTGTTTAATCACTGATATTGAATAACCCCAAGCTGAAGTAGAATTATAATAATTATAATCACTACCTAATTTTGATACAATGTTTGAAGACTACAAAATAAAATGAGAAACAATAAATAACACTGACCTAGACCCTGACTGCGATATTGCGCAACATTGTACTGAAAAGTTTTGCAAGGATTTATAAATGTTGAATAAGCCGGCGTGAGGGTAGCTCATATTCTCTGTAATTCAGGCGTTTCGAGTTCAAGTGCTGATTTGGACATAGTTAATCTGTGTTCTATCTGTAAAATGTGTGAATGTGACTACCCATTGTAAAATGGAATTGTGTAAGTGAATGTGGACATGTGTCAGACCGAATTGCCAATCATAATCAGCCGAAAATATAACTTCAAAAGTGCTGAAAATTCCCTTAAAAATGCAGTTCACAAGAAGGAAAATAAAATCACAGGTCCTAGACCGACTCTACAGATTTAAACACAGCAGTGATTATTTATTTGTTGATACATGTCACGAAGATGTTCTCAATCTCTTTTATCAATTTCTTCTTTCTAGATGGCATTCTCATTTTCCTGTATGTTTAACCCATAGTCAACATTTGTTTATTATTGTTCCCCCCATCTAATTATTACCTCATCAAAAAACTTAATGCAGTCGTGCAAGATGCGACACCGACGGGATTCTCTCTGGAAATACCTGGATGGTTTGTCGTCTTTATCTTTCTTTATTTTTTATCTCTTTCTTCTTTTTTTCCTTCCATTTTGTGTCCTTCTAACCGGTTAGATAGCTTAATGTTATAGGCACCAGGAGCGCAAGATGGCGTTACGTTATATCATCTTCATTTGAGCTAAAAGTTAGATTTCTACTTTTAATTGCTCAGTGGTCTTCACCCTCAGAAGCTACAGCACCCCATTCAGTGGAAACGCAAAAGCGACATCATCAGTGATGAATCATAAAATATCGTACTAATTTTGCGATAAACTATACCATCTGGAAGTAAAGAAAAATAAAAGGCCGGATAAATTTAGCATATATTAAGTTTCACATCTTGGGGCTCATGTTATTGATGACTTATACCTACTTATTATCTACATGGAATATGGTAAATTGGTGTTCTAGACTTTGTTACTTACAACAACAGAACCATATAAATAAAAAAGTCTGATAGTAGTTTTATTATTATTGCTTTGCGCTTACTGAATTTTCTGTTTTCAAAATTGTCTATCTGAGCTATAATTTTTCTCCGGAAGTTTAAATCCAGTCATTAAATCAGAAACGGAGTTATGCCACATGCATCTATAAATCAAAAAGTGAATGAAATAAGTGTCTAAGTGATTCCCCTGGCATTTTAATTTCGCTTGATTAATGATCCTGGTATATTCATTCTTAACTCAGGAAGCGTTACTTAACTACGTAATCCGTGCATTTAGTTTTCTTACCAAAAACCACAAAAACATATTCACACAAAAAAGAGCTGTAAGAGAAATGCCTTGAAATCCAAGAGTAAATGACATGAGTCACTGTTTTAAATTATTTCAGTTATTGAAACATCCCCAAATTTGGATTTTTAAAGCATCTAGTAATTTGAAACAGTTTTCAAGAAGTTATATGTGAAGTTGGTAAATACTTTCATAAATACTGATTTCAATTTTTTCTTTTGTTTAATATAGCTGTGCTTATATAATTCACAATAATGGTTATACATAAAAATCTTACATATTTGAAAATTATTCATTTCTATTTATTTTGGATAGTAATTAAAAAAAACAATTTGATTTTTTGTTTAAATTCTGGTAGCAGTTTTAGTACCAGGACAGAATGTCACGATATGGGCTTTTTAATTAATAAGATATAAACAAGATTACAAAGAAAAAACCAATTTAACCTCTTAGGATTATGGCATAAGAGCAAAATCTAACCATGAATAATATCATAAAGATGAAACAAGAAAATGCATCAAACCAGGCATAATCCAGGACCAAATGCACCAAAAATACATCAAAAATAAATAACATAAAGAAAGTGAATTGTAATTGAAACAGTATCTATTTTCTGAGGAAAAATACAAGAGTTATTTTTATACTAACAAATTATCAGTATAGCAAATGTCTCTGCTGTCTAAGTTCTTTCAAATTTCAACCAAGTATCTGCCTTCTTATATCTTTAAATGTTCTAACTTGAAAATAGTTTTGTCCTTCATATTTCTCTCTCACCAGCTAAAGCTATTCTGATTTTAAACTTTGAGGTAGAATAATTTAAATAAAAATTTCTGACGAAGATCTGACATATTTAAGGACCTTATGATATATATATATATGTGTGTGTGTGTGTGTGTGTGTGTGTGTAAATATATATAATTACGCTAAAGCTCTTTTTTACATTTTTGACAGAATACTCATATTATAGAAAATGAAATATTTCCTTTTATTTTAATAATTTAGAAATCTTGCTTTTCATAAATGGTATATTTCGAATTAATTAACATCAGTTATAGGCTATAAAGTATTTTTTTTAAAATTATGCTTTCGATGCGTAGCATGCTTTTAACAGTAAAAGAAATAATGTGTTTATCGTCGTAAACCATGGAGTTTTTTAATTATCTTGCAGAGTTTCACATAAGGAAATGAATCACATTGTTTCTGCTTGTAATCTCTGATAATTAGAAATTTTCAAAAAACGTTTTATTATTAGATTTAGCCTGGATTCGTAAAAGTAGATACGAGAATGCAATTTAGGTCATTATAGCCACTACGAAATAAATTCTTCAAAGATTTATTATTATTTATTTTTTATTTTTTATTGGCATCGTACCCGTCAATGACTGCTGCTTATCACAGATGATTGCACAAAGCGGTATTGATTAACCCAGGTATAATCCCGTATCAAATAAATTTAATTATTTGTGGGGCTTTATGACTAAATGACTCCCGAAAATTCATTCTATAAATAGAAGAGAGGGGATACATTTTAAACTTTAACAGACAAAATGTTAGAATTTTTGTATATTTCGAATTATATATTTCTCTGGAAAAGCATGTGTTGAAATATCTTCGAAAAATGATTTTATATTGAAGAAATTTAATATATCTGCCAATTATCGTTCACCAAGTTTTGACGTACATGTTTTGACAAACGTGTGTAAGATATCCATGAAATTTGTGATTTTAAATGGATTAGGTGAGACTTTATTTTAACTATTTCTACTGAATTAAAGCTTTTGTAGGCGTTGATTCTGTAACTTTTTTTTTAAAGTTCAAAAATAATTGTGTAGGTATATATTTAAAAAAAGGAAAATAAATTCAAGACGCATTCTAAAATAATGTATAAATGTAAATATGATTAAATTAACAATTTAAGGCTGGAAAGCCTGGTTGATAGGGCGTTGGATTCGTATCCAAATTCCTATTGATTTGAAACCCCGCTGGCCTAAGATTCCCCGTGCATACTGTGAATGATAAAGTCTTCCATTGTAAGACTATAATTACGATCTGTGAATTGAAATGCATGAATGAAGTTCGTCCCGTAAATAGGGTTGTGACGAGTGAGTAGCTAAGTCATATTCTCGGATTAAAATCGCTGATTTCGTCATTGAGCTCGTCTCTGACAAGTGCAATAAGAAACTGTAACACATTCAGAAGTCAATTTATATCATAATGAGTAGTTTCGTTTAAATATTTTCCATAAGTAAATTTTCAATTGTGAGATGCTGTTGTGAGATACAGTTGAAGCCAAAGAACCTCAGAATCATTCTTAGGTTCTACAACTATTCCTCTAAAAAGCAGAATAGTATACTTTAAAAACCATTGTTAAGTTTTATTTGAACGAGATAGACATCTATCTATTCATTTCTTTTGCAACGGAAATAAAGTTATAAAAACAATTTGTATTTATGTAGAAAATATCTGTGAGAGATTTACTGTAAATCGAAAAAGTTTCGTATTTTTCTCTTTACAAGCTATAGATAAATATTTTAGCATCTTTCAATGCATATACGTATAAAATGGGTCTGTTTTATTTTTAAATTCAATAAATGGGATTCTGACATCCAATCGCATTATGGAAGCTATGTTTGTTAATATATTTGAATTTTAAGACATTTGATTCTTTTTAAATATTGCATTTCTTCGATTTGATATAGTAAATGCTTTCGTAGTGATATAGATTTATATGTATTTGAAGAAAAAGTGAAATGAAATCAAACAAATGTTCTAATGTAGATTTTATTCTTTCGTTGTAAACTGTGGAATTGAAAATGTGAATTGTGAGTTCAGATCCACATAAAGTTAAATGGAAAATATGCTACATATATTATCAAGAAAATCCCTTTTAAGATAATAAATATGTCTATATAGAAATAAACTAAAACCAGACATTAAAAATAATATATCTAGGGCAATTAAAAAAGTAATACATATGTAATTTTCAAAAAAATGATTATTTTGTTATAATGCTGTAAATAAATGTTTCTTTTCTTTAATTGATTTTATTATTAAACTAGTTCCTTCATTATAATGTTAGTCCTTTGGTATTCAATCATTTTCAAAATAGGAAATTTAAAATAGAATTTCAATTTTCCAACTGGTAATATTCAATAAAAATATATTTTGTAAATTTAAATACTTTTAAAATTTACATACATTTAAGCGGGTCAATTGGTCAACAATCCTTTTCTAAATAATTATGTAATTAAATTGTGGGGTGGTTTTTCAAT
This sequence comes from Argiope trifasciata, assembly GCA_026543055.1. NCBI lineage: Eukaryota > Metazoa > Arthropoda > Arachnida > Araneae > Araneidae > Argiope > Argiope trifasciata. The sequence continues at coordinate 739,379 of JAPMOQ010035588.1, forward strand.
AAACCACATTACCTGATTCATCAGGTCTGTCAACTCGTCATTCATTAAACTTATTCATTACCATTCTGTACCAGTCATTTAGTAAATCTCGTCCTCTGATTCATTGTCTCTGAACCGTACATTCAGTAAACCAATAATCTGATTCATAGTATTCATGAACCAGTCATTAGTGACTTAGGAAGCCAGTAATCTAAGAAAGGTTGAGTCTAAATTTTAAATATTCTCCAGTTTGTTTTTATTTAAAAGTAATGAATGAGTAAATTTCATTTTATTCAGAATTAATTTAAAAAAAAGAATTTTCCTGTTATCTTGATAGATTTTATTCTATATTTATATTACCTTCACCTAAATTTGTAAAAAATAAATATGTTTAAAAATGTTTGATTTTATATATAATTACTGCTGATACAATATCGGATTGAAAATATTCGCCTTTGATTTCCTAGCAATTATTCTATTATATGATCTATTCGTGTTCCATTTATCATTTCTATAAATTAAAATTATTTTATCTAATTGGCAGAGTTAAAATATATATAATTCAGATGTTACTTCTTTGTTATGTTACTTCTTTTAGCACTTTTATTTATATATCATATATTGAAATGTGAAAGGAGATGGAGTATACTGTCACCCATTTAAAATATTTATCATCTTTTCAAACATAGCATCGTTTCTTCATATAAGTTTATTCCTTAAACCAATGGATGATTTTCTCCCAAGAAACTGAACCAAACATTTAGTTACAAGCATACGCAAATTAGTGGTCTGGAAATCATTCAGTATTTTGTGACTTTCAGCTGTTGTAATGATAAAAATGTAGATACGTTGCCTACTTTAGATTGAATTGAGATATTGCAAATCTGAATAAAATTTGAATACATGATGCCTGAATTATATACCTTTTGAATATAGGAACACATGCATTTTCAGTTAGAAATTGTTTAGGGAGCAATTCATTCAGAAATGTATTAAATTTAAATAAAACACTATTTGGAGTAATATACGGATAAAGTATTTTTTGTTTTTGAAATTAATTTAATTTAACTTAATTCTATTTTTTTTAGTTAAAATCACTGGATGAATGTGTCTTGAAGTGTATTTGATCTTTTAATAGACAATTTTCCAATAATTTTTAATAAAATTTAAAATTTATTACAGTAACACTCTTTTTAGCTATTTATAATTAAATCACTTTTTATTTATTTAGCCACCACAATATATCTTCCGGCTTGGCAATGTTGCTTTCTGATCATTTAATTGACACATGATATTTAAATAATGTAAATAGTTGAATTATTTTAATGACATGCTTTATTCTATCGACATGCATACGAAAATGTTTGCAGTGTAGTGGATTAGAAACTATAAAGGTTATCAAATTATTAAATTATTTGAAGCTGTCAAATGACAGTATGCATCAACATAGTAACATTATTTAAATTAAAATTAAAATTTAGGAAATGTGTGAAGGATTCTTAAGAATTCAATTTACATTTTCTTCCTAAATTTCTTCCGCCAGTTTTCACAGATAGTTTATTCGTTAATATAACTTATAGAAGAGCTTCGTTAAAATTGAAATGAGCAAAAAAATAGTTATGTATTAGTACTTTAGATTAAAAAAATACTTTATATAAGAAATTTGTTCAGAGTTACTTGAACAAAGTCAAGATAACTTTCAGCTTTAAATTTCTCTAATACAGAACGAAATTCTTAATAATGATTCACAGTTTTGTTCCTGGAATTCTAGAACCAATTTTTCAGTTAGTTGTCAGAGAAGCATACGGTTGATAAGTCGTTATCAGTATTCAAATAATCAGATTTCCGAAATTCCTCATTTATTATTGGAGCATGAATTCTAGAAATTATACTGGGTATTTTACTGATACAATAAAATCAGTTTGGTTTCAAGACAAACCTTAAATCATGAAAACGCTTTTCGGATTGCTTTATAAAATGATTGTTATATGAGTTTATCTCATAATATAAAAGTACTTTTTTATGAGTTTATTTTAGTATAATTTAATTATCTCTTTAAATATTTGATGAGATATTCTGTGATTTATTTTTAGTGGAAAAAATTACTTGATAAAAATTGAGCTTGAATTATTAATATTCAACGGAAAAGTTCTAACTAAACGTAATTTATAATCTATGAGGCTAACAGAATTAACATTTTGTTATTGCTTCATATCCTGTTTTCTTATACATATTAAATAAGTTTATCAGGCAATTACAGAACATTTAGTAACGAAAACTATTTATTTGAAAAAGTTTTTCGAAATATATCTTTTGATTTTCTTTTAAAAGCAAAACAAAAATCTTATGATGCGCTTGAAATTTAATCTATGTAATTTGCGCATGGCAAGAGTTAAGAATTAATGGCCTAGAATATGTGCTGCATTATATTAGAAAGCGATGTAAAGAATTTAAATTTATATCAATTAATTCCAGATCAATTAGGAAACCTTAAGCTTACTCGAGAAAGCACGTGAAATAACAAAATAAAGTATATGTCAATTTAATAATGCAAATGGAGGCATCATTAAGATAATTTCTAAAATTATAATAAACTGGAAAATAGTAAAAAGCACCCCTTATGTAATTAAATCAGTTTTCATTACAAGTCATAATTTAAATCACAAAATGTATTGAATTTAATCATGAAATAGCTTTCAATTCATTTTAAGGGCTCCAGTTGATCAAGATAAATTTCAAAGATTCTCCCGTAAGGAAATTTAATGAAATTTTTAAAGGCAATATACACTTTTCATTAATTTTAATTGTAATAAAAGAAGAAATTTCTCTCCATTAGATTTTAGATGCATAGTTATATATTAGTAAAAGAAAATTAAATCGCCGAAGAAAATGAAGATGTAAAAAGTTAAATCTCAAAGGATTCCTAATGAATGTTTTAAAAAGATGAAAAACATATTTCTCCAAGCGTCAAGACAGCAATTTAAGTTAAAGTGTTTTATAATCTTATTAAATATCTACTCATTTTCTAAGTCTTTGATGAATAAAATAGTAATAGAAAATCAAAATGAACATTATAAATTATCTAAAAAATGTAAATGTAAGATTTTATGAGATTTGGAACATCAAAGTATGATGATATAGAATTTTTTGTATTTTGAAATTGAGTAATTTTATTTCAATTTTTATGTCCTTTTTTAAAGTTATTTAATAATTCAATAAATAAGCTACAGATAGAGAATTAAAAAAACGTGTTGCTTGATTAGGATTTTTTTCCCTGTATGTTTTTTTTTCATGTGATCTGATTCCACGATAAATTTTAGAAAATGTGGATATTTTTAAACAAAACTTGTCTTTATTCTTTAAACAAATTTTGTAATTTGCTTATAATAATGACAATGAAACAAATTTGACAAAACTATTTTAGATGTATGAACCTCCATTTCTACTAAGAGCAGCATATTATTAGTTAAAATTAAGTACTTAAGACTGAAATAAATGACGTTTTGAAAAAATAAGCGCAATGGGAAATGAAAAAAATAAAAATATACTGATATAGCAAATGCATTTTTAAAAATTATAATTGTCTTTTATTAAGATATAATTATTGAAACATAGCTTTAAATCTGGTCAATAAATATATGCACATTAATATTTAGAAGAAAAAAAATATCGTTTTGATCAATTATTATTTTATTTAGTTAATAAATTTTTATTCATTAATATATACATGAAACTATGACTTGGTTATCCCAATATCCCTATATTTCGTTTCGTTTGAATTTCCGAATTAATTACTTTACTGTATTCGGCTGTGGCCAATTAGAAATTTGACCGGAATGCATGTTCTTATTGAATTAAAAATCACCATTTATACAAATAATACATAGCTTAAAACTTTCCTAAATGTACCATTTTCCCTGCTTAAAGAAAAATTATTTATAAACTGATCAAACCATAAACTTTGCAAAAAATAAATATCTAACATTTCTAGATAATTTCCAGTTCTTTTGACTGTAATGTAGTCCTAAAATAGAGTAGAATAAAGGTCTGCTGTTTCTTATATATCTTAGACATTCTTATAGTATTTATATGGAATGATGAGTAACATATTCCAATGTAGTCTTTGATGGATATTATTTCTTTATGAAATCTGAATACAAAAGCTTTCTTTCTAATAACAATTCCATGTTTGCAACACGTACTTTACAGGGAAAGAAATGATAAAATACATCTCCCAACTATTCCTTAACCATAATGACGGGATCTGAAAGAAGTAAGCACGGATCCTAAATCACATCTTCGGACAAATATGAACCCTTTAGATATCGCTTTCCTGATCATAAGAAGTCACAATATATCACTGCTGAGATTGCACTTACATTAATGACATATTCATGATATAGCGGAAACATTTTCTCATAGTTTTGGCGAATGCATTCTTGTAGGTAATGATTCTTGCATTATATGATCGGAAGAAAAATGAAAGCATACATGTTTAAATGAGTAGAAGAAGAATGGATTTTCCGAAGGAAGTGTAATTATTTGTGTTGTGTTCCTTGATACCTAAAGGAATTTCTACCTCCATATATTAAAAAGGAGGCGCTAAATAGTATACAAATACAGAACAACATTCCAAATAAATTATTAGGTAGTTACAAACAAATAAGTTTCGTATAAGGAATGAACATATATTATTCTATTGATACTTTTGAAAATCGTTGCATCAAAGAGAATTCAATGCTGATTTCAATACAAAAAGGAAAATTCAAAAATCTGAAACACAAAAAAAAGTTTTCTTACTTTAATCTGAATAGAAAAGTCAGTGATGAAGTGGATTAGGATTTCTAACTTACCAGGCAAATCACTGTACTTATTCTAGGAACCAATCAAATATTATTAACTGTTGATAGTAGCTGACATCATGCTTAAAGTTGGAAAATCACTATTGGGTTCTTTTATATTGAAGGAAGACTGTTTTATGCAATTAAATTGTGAGTTAGAAGTTTTATTAAACTTTTTAATATGCAATTGAAAATTTAGTAAATATTTCGAGAGGCAGTGACATCAGATGAACAAATATTTTGGGCACCTAGAGCGAGAACGTAATGACTTACAGCTTCGAAAAATGCATATCAGCAGATAGTATAGGTTTCATTCCTGTTATCCAAGGAACATTAAATGCAAAATACACTGACTCTATTATAGAGCCACAACTTACACCTTCCATCAGTGATCTATTTTCCAACAATGAACCATTTATTTATCAGCAGGAATTATCTTGTTTATACATATCAAACACACAGAAAAAGTGGTGTAGAACGAAGAGTACTGAACTGTTATCATAGTCAGGAAACTGTCCCTGACTTCAAAATTATTGAGACTTATGACATCGTTTGAAAACTAGTTCATATGGAGCTCTCATCAAAAAGAAGAGAATTAATTCAGACTATAGTTTTACCCTAGCATTATGCAATTACATAAGAAGAGCTTAAACTTTCGTCAATTCAAAGAAACATCTGGTGAAGCTGTAATAATAAATAAAGGCTCTCCTACTAATTACTGAAAACTCACTGCAGTCATCACCATCGAACGCATCTCGATACTTATTTCCAATCAGCATTTTTTTGTATTGCAAATATTTCAATTTTAATTTTGGTATTGGATATAACATTAAATTATTTTTATTAAAGAAGTTAAAAGGAAAACAATAGAATCTACATTAAATCAAATATGAAAGGAATCCGGCTGGAAGACTTTTTTTAAAAGTCACCCTCAAGCAGATGTACAAAATAAGGGATTTTTTATGTGAGGAACCAGACATTATACAGCAGTATTGAACCCTTGAGACTGTGTTTCACAATGTATGATTCCTCACAGGAAAATTCCCTTATTTTGAATCTTGGCTTGAGAGTGACCCTTGAAAAAGTCTTCAGGCCGGATATTTTTTCTGTTTGATTTGATTTTGATTCATTTTTTATTTATAACTTGGTTTTTATTGCTAATTCATTTGCATTCATCTGTATTTTAGTAGTAGCTGCATTGGTGATCACTAAATACATTGATAGATTTTTTTTTCATTTTTCAATTTATTCGAATTCAAAATAAAATGTAGTTCACTTCCAATATTTAGTTTCGTTTCCGTAATAAGTTCCGTTTAGTTTCCTATATTATTTTAATTCAGTTTTGTGTCATTAATAAGTTTTATTTCATTGTACTTTTATCTCTGTTTACTTTTTACAGTTTAATTCCGAAATAATTTTTTTACATAGATTATTTCCGATATATATATTTTTTTCGTTTACAAAAAAACTTTTAATTTTATTTCTAAATAATTTAATTTTTGAAGATTTCTGAAATGTAATGTATTACTGAAATTATTATTTCTGTTTTTATACTTGCATTTCTTTCATTAATCTACACTGATGGAATAAAAAATCCCAACACTAGGAAGGAGCTGTGCTAGATAAACGAAATTTGGTAGGCGTGTTTATACATCTGAAAGATGACGTTGATTCAAATTTCGAGCTACGCGCGTAAGTGTGGCGCTAGTAGCTACACTATGAACATACAAATGAGGTTTGCTTTAAATAAGCGCTGTATTCCGCGATATTGCTGAAAGACTTGGCAGGAATGTATACACTGTGCATGAGTATTGGTGGCAGTGATCAAGGGAAGGTACTGCCTCAAGAAGACGAGGTTCCGGGCTGCCACGTGGTACTACTGAGAGGGAAGATCGTCGTATTCGTACTCCAAACCACTGCCGTTTGCGACGTGAGTGGTGTCAAGCTAGAGCTCATTGGAGGACAGAGTGGAGATATGTTGTGTTTTCTGATGAAAGCCGGTTCTGCCTTGGTCGCAGTGATAGCCGTTTGTTGCTTAGAAGGAGGCCAGGTGAACGTCTGCTAGTGACCTGTCTGTGGCCTAGACACACAGAGTCTACTCCTGGAGTTATGGTTTGGTGAGCAATTTCGTAAGACAGCAGGAACACTCTCGTGGTTATCCCACGCACCCTGACTGCAAATTTGTACGTCAGTCTAGTGATACAACCTGCTCTGCTGCCATTCATGAACAACATTCAAGGGGGTGTTTTCTAACAGAATAACTCTCGCCCTCATACGGCTGTTGTAACCTAACATGCTCTACAGAGTGTCGACATGTTGCCTTGGCCTGCTAGATCACCAGATCTTTCTCCAATCGAGCACATGTGGGACATCATTGGACGCCAACTCCAGCGTCATCCACAACCAGCATTAACCGTCCTGCATTGACCGCCCAAGTGCAACAGGCATGGAACTCCATCCCACAAACTGATATCCGACACATGTACGACACAATGCATGCACGTTTGCATGCTTGCATTCAAAATTCTGGTGGTTACACCGATTACTAATGTACCAACATTTCACATTTGAAATGGCTCTTCTCGCCAATGGCTCTACCTGTGATCTTGAAACTTTATTCAATTAAATATGTTACCTAGACAAATGTATTCCTAAAATTTCATTAGTGTACAATAATTTTTTCTTGGGATTTTTTTCCCATCAGTGTATATAAGTAAAAATGAACATTTGTCTGTATGTCTCTTATGTGGCGGCCTACTGCTCCTACTGATAAAACTGTGAACACTTATTACTTTCACTTATTATTTTCTTCTGAAAATGAAAAAACAAAAACAAAAATATTGACAACCCAAAAGTCTTGGATAATAAAGTTAAAAAAAAAGTATTAATATTCTTTACCTTTCTTCTTTATATATGACTCAATTTTAATTATTGTATTCATTTCCGTCAGGAAAATAAATATTATTCTTTCTACCCTTCCTAATTAAACAAGACAGTTATTTTACATTTCAAACGATATTTCCAAAATTATATCTTCTGAGGTAGCAACACTCTGGTTACCAGCTAGTTTGGTATAAAATATTATGCAATATTAATTATATGGTAATTTTTACTATATTTATACATTTATTAATATTATATCTGCTCTAAATGTTATATATGTTGATCATATACTTACAACAACATATAAATTTAGATATAAAAATATTTTTTAAGTAAATACTGAATTTTTCCATGTATGTTTCTCCATCTTTAATTTGCATGTAAAGATGAATAACAAAATATTAATTGCAAATAATTTTGTAATTCAAATAAAGTAATCAATGGATCATGTTTCTATTATACATGATTATGGCTTTAATTATTTCATGATTATGGGATATGATTACTGATTACTGCTTATATTTCTTGGTTGATGATTATTCTTTCTATCATTAAGTAATACGCATCTTCCTACAATTTTTATTTTTATGCATCTAGTAAAGAAATAGAATTATAAGATAATAAGAAGAAGACATAATGTACGAAGAAATGTAATTAGAAGATAATTTATGAAATGTTTCAAAATGTTCGTATTTTTCAAAACGCAGGTATTATTAGCGATTCTAAATGGACCTTTCGTATTTCAGGTTTATTCATCAACATGTATATTGGTATTGATTCGTTACGGAAGAAATAAATCCTTAGAGTAGCTCATAAAGGTAAGTTTTTTGATAGAATGCATTTAGTGTCTAAAACAAGATGAAGCGAAATATATATTTTTTTGTCGTTAGATTATCAGTTTCTGCGAAATTACTTGAGTCTTATGGGAGACACTTGATTCATTTGTTCTTGGGCTCTGTAATAAAGGAAGAGCAGAGAAGGGTTTATAATTTTAAAAATTAATTTTAAAACGAAAAGAAAAGGAAAGATACTTTTTCACTGAGCTTACGAATATAATAATTTTTTGTGGTTACAAAATCTAATAGCCGATAACAATTAAGTACAAAATTGTAATGTTTTCAAAATCCCTTTAATTTAGCAAAATATTTCAGAATATCGGGGAATCTTCAATTTTACAAAGCATTTTACATTTACACAGCCGAAGTAACCACTGCAACGCTTTGTGATTAACAGGTGCTGTTTAAATATTACAATATTTTGTCCAGGCCAAGACTATTTTCTTAGCAGTGGCAGATATGTTCCACCACAATTGTCTAAAGTATCTAGGCAAAAATAATCAGTCACTTGCTATTTTAGACATTTTGTTAAATATCTAGAAAAATACAGTAAAAATTATCACGAACCTTCTGGCTTGTAAGTAACACAGTCGTTTAGTTTAGTTATATTAATGCATCTTTTTAGAACAACACTAAGGCTATTTTGGGATGAAACTAGTCATTTTGAATCCTGGTCAGAAGACGAGGCCGACACCAGAGCTAGCAGTCCACTATCTAAACTTCACACTACACCAGTCGGAGGATGTTTGACCCCGATGAATTTAACGTGCATCAGACCCGCTTACACGGTGATTCTTCGGAGGAATCGGACATCGAACCTGCAAACCTCAGGTTCCTTACCACTAGGCAACCTAGGCCTTCAAGCAACAGAGTAGACGCAGTCATAGGGGTTCTGTCATTCAGTTAAAGAAAAATATCTTTTAGATAACTATGCAAAAACTTATCTAGGCAAAAGATTTCAAACTTTAATGATTAAGAGGGTTTTAATCATGAAGTGTGATTACTTTCATGGGGATATTACTATATCTTGAAAACATTAAGGTTTTCATAAAAACAATTTTAAAATTCACCAGGGGTTTTGCTTATAATCTGTTAAAAGTTTAACATAAAAGGGTTCTTTTCAGAAACCAGAACCCACCAATACTTTCCCTCACTATTCAACCTCTCAGATTCCTTCAAGTTACTAACAACAGAAAAAATTGTTGTGCTTCAAAAATCATGATGCATTTCTTAAAGCTTTTTTGCCACGTTTTTGTTTAATATGGTTAATGAAGTAAAAAAAAGTTAGTAGGAAATATCTGCAGCACATCTTTTATTTTATTAATTTTTAATACAAATTTACTTAAGAAATATCTATAATTATTTAAGTCTTTTGGATTTCGTAATTTCGTGTGTGCAATATTTTCTAAACTGCTTAAGAAATGCAATTTCTATTATTACATTATCAAAAATCCTTCACGATTAGGACAGTAAATTCGAAAGTGCAATGAAAGAGACAATTGTTTCACGTACCTCTCTTACAATCTTCTAGAAACAAATACTTCTCAGAAAAAAATTACGCTTTCAAATGTCAGCAAAACGTGTTACAATCGGAACAACAGACAATTGAACGTTTAGTGGAACCTTTAGTTTTCCTTAGCTAGGAAGCTTTACCTTTGAACATAAAAACAATGTCAATCCCATGTTATTGCATTGAATATCGGTAAAAAAGGCCCCCTTTTCTTGAAGAACATGTGATCCTTAATTTAGTATCGACGCTTTCGCAGATAAAGTTGTTTCTATGTGAGCTTGATTCTCTCTGAATTGGATTCTTTGATGTCTGATATAGTAGCACACCAGAAACGTTTCTTCCTAGACTGTGCTTTTGTAAAGGAAAAATGCTATTGAACACCTCTCAGAGCAGCTACTACGTTTGTAGAAAGATTGAGTTGATAAAAAATGTGGTTCGAGTGGAAAAGTAGTCATACATGTTTGAATTTAATCTTATGAAACCTGTTTCGCAAATTTTAAACCAGCCATTGTCAAAAAATGAGGCCAGTATTAACTTTGAGATGGAATTTATTTTTAAAAAAGAGGTATTTTAATTCCTTAGAATAGAAAAAGGGATATAAAATTTTTGCTTATTACTTTTGAACAATATAAAAACGTTAGTTAATAAAATTATAACTACATTATTAGTTATAAACACATTTTCAATGCTTTTTTAGAAAGATTGAGTTGATGATACAAAATGGTTCAGGGGGGTAGGATAATCATATATGTTGTTTGTACCTGAGACAGGTTTCAGAAGTTTGAAATATACAATTGTCAATAAAATAAGACCAGTGTTGATTTTGGAATCAAGTTTATTAAAAAAAAACATTTTAATTCAGTTTCGTATAATTGGATGTATTAAAAATCGTATGATAATAAGAAGTTTTGTTATCATATTTTTGAACCATACAAATACATGTTTTATCTTGAAAAGTCGAAAAAGCTGAAGTATTCATGAATAGTTCAGTCTTTAATATATGTTATTACTTATGACAGTAAGAAAACTTCATGTTTTTTTTTTAACTTTAAAGGAACAGTCACTTTAGTGAATTATACACCTAGGGTGAAAAATTTTTTATGTATATTATTTATTATTTTTTAACTAAATTATTTTTTAACTATATTATTTTTAAAAAATCAGATATACAAATTTTGAAAATATCAAAATTTTGCAGTAGATTTATTTTTAACTTTTTCTATATTTTTACTGCCCAGTATAGATTTGTTTTGTGAAAAACTAAGCATAAATTTGCAATCTAAATAAAGTTTTTAATTTTTAGAAATATATTTATGAATACGTACTGAAATCTCATGTTTCTGGCTGTTAAAACTCAATTTTAACTATCTAACAAAACTCGAAATATAAAATGCATAACCCATTTCCTTTTATCGTTTAGAGAAAATTTTTATTATCAATTCCATTTATTTTTTTCAAAAATGAAGACAGTTTGAGCATTTCAAAGATATTTAAATCTCATTTCAATATCATTTTGGTAAAATGCCTTATCATGCAATTTTTTCTAGTTTTTAATTTATGGAACAATAAGTTATTTATCATAAGTTGTTATAAACATAAATTTTGGTGATAAAACGTTAAAAATAAAATGTCATGTTTTTTTTTTTTGCTTATTTCAAAGTTATTGTCCCCTTGAGTTTATCAACTAAAATGGTAGTCAAAATTAGTTATCATACAATGGTAGTTAAAATTACTACTTATATAAAGATAATTAAAATTAGTCAAGTATATGTAATGAAAAATGTAAAATACATGATGACCCCCTGTTCAAATGGAAAAAAAATGATTAAAAAACCAAGTTCACCTTTTCAAAATAATAAAATGATGCCATTTTGTGACGTGAAAATAAAATAAGATAATAGGTTATACATTAAAAAGGTAATCTATAATTATATAAATGAAAAGATATGCTGAGATTAAATTGTAATAATAGAGAAACCACGCATTTTTCTGATTGAAATATTTTTACTATTATCCATTAATTGAAATAACTACTTAAGTGTACTTTCATGTAATGTCATTAGTGCAAACGTTTAAAAAAATATTTACTCGTAATCCGCGTTTCTTAAGGCTGGTTTTTAAAAATTTCAAAGTTTTCATTTCTCATTCTTGTGTAGCTGATCCCATAATACTTATTAATTAAAAAAATATTTTAGTTTCTGGCCAGGGTAATGATTGAAGCAAAGAGTAGTGTTACATATCACTTAAAATTTAAACTTCATTGCAAAAACATTTAAGTGCGTTTTAAGGAAATATCTAAAAGTGTGTATTTTTCTTTTATTTAAGAGATTAATCAAAAGAATAGATAGTTTTTATACGTAACAAATTTTTTTTCAGACGATCCGATGCATTCCACTTGTAGAAAAGAATTACAGCTATTTACACAGCTTAAAATATTATGTATGTTTAATCCAAATTTTGTAAAAAATCTAGAATTATTAAAGCATTCATATAGTTGAAACATTAAAGGGTACCTTTGTACCATTAGAGCTAATGTGTTTTTTTTTTCTTCAAAATATTGAAAAAAGTTGTAGAATAAAGCCTAACAGCAAATCAAACACATTAATTTTTTTCTAAAAATAGTCCCTTGTACGGTTTTTTTTAAATATATTCAATTAGAACATTTAAGAAATCTAATAAAGCAGTAATTATGTACTCGAAAAAGTATTAAACGATTTCTTTTCATTAAAGTCTCCAAACAGTATTATATGAGCGTAGTTTTTTTCACCTTTTTTGAAACTTATTTTCATAATCTCATCTTGCTCTTAAAAGGAAAATTTAGAAATTATATTTAAATCATATTCAAGAAAGTGAGGGAAATATTTTAGCAAAAGCTTCATTTTCATTCCTAAGAAAATCGTTTTTTTTTTTTTTTTTTTTTTTACTTTTTGTTAAAAATTTGAAATTGGCCTCAGCAATTACAAAATTTTTTTACCTTGAACATTTGAAAGTGAGCAAACTTGCAAAGATTTTAAAAGTTTCAGAAATTACTGAAACTTTTAAAACGTGTTTTAATCTAATTATCATAAATTTTATTTTTCAAAATTAAGTCATGAATACCAGATTTCACCATTTTCTCAAAAATTTAATAATTCTTCGTAAGCATACATTGCAAACTTTATTTTCTTAATTACAATATATTAAATGACAATTGCAATGAAATTACACCCTAATGTGTTAAAAAATTTGCTATAAATATTTTTAATTAGTTACATTTAATTAATTTCTTTCTCGCTAAGTTCCCAGCTACATGAACTCAAATATTATTACCTGATAAGGCATTGTTTAGACTCCAATATAAAATTTGGAAAGGTAAATGCTTTCAAGGAACAGTTTCACAATATTTTAAGAATAATTGTAATGAAAATATTAAGTATTTAAATATACTTATATATTTATTTACAAAATTTATCTATTTTTTGAGTGTAAAAAAGTAGTCTCTCTCACATATATTATGTAGACAATAATAGTTGATTATGGCAAATATAATCTAGCCTGATTTGATCGTTAAAAAGTTAAATGTCATCAAATTACAATCTTACAAAAATTAATGGATAATATCTCAACTTGATTATACAGTAGGTAATATTTTTTTCCTGTTGTTATTTGTAGCGTTAGTAATAGAATTAATATTTTAAAAAATAATAACAGAAGTATGAAGTAATATTCAAATATTTATATAAGGAAAACATAATCATAAAAAGAAGCCCATTATCTCGGGAAAGAATCAATTTTAAAGAAATTTTTTTAGTGCTTCTGGAAGATGGTTTAATTTCAAATATATTCCTGCTTTTGTAAAAATCCAACTTTTTTGCTCCTAATTTTCATAAGGATTCTTTAAAAAGTTTGTAACGATGGCTGTGTGTAAGCTTCGAAATATGTAAGATTAACCGCTTATTTATAGCAGGATTAAATCTGTTTATTCTTGTTTGAAGTTGGTTGCTCGCCATATGCTTACACGGAAGATAGTGATAAGAGAAGCTTTCTATATTTGTAAGTCGTAGTCAATCTTTGTTAGAAAAATAGGATGTATTGGAATAAAATACTTTTTTTTTACATTATTGGTTTTTCATGGTTTATTGGTACAAGAACTCTTTTTGGTTAAGCTGAGCCATGATTATGATACAATCAGAATTGGTTATGATTAATAAACTTATAAAAGCAAATGTAGAATTATAAAACTACGAAAATAATGTTACAGATTAAAAATGATTACAGTATCATAAAAACTAAAAATGATTGATGAAACCCCGAAACACTGATGCAATATAGAATTATTGACAAATAAATACGTTGTTAACTATAAACAGGAGAAAAAAGCTCTTAATACAAAAAAGAACGTGCTTTTAAGAAATAAAAAAAAAATGCTGGGGGTTGTAATTTACACCCACCAAGTCTTTTAAGAAATTATGATATGCCTGTGGGAGGAACAATTTAGTCCTATACGGATACCATTCAACTTAATATCCATCTTACGCATAGGAAGAACAGGTCAGAAAGGAATGTCAGAATTTATCAGAAATGTTTTTTTTTTTTTTTTTTTTGCATCTGCAGATCCCTTGACTTCTGACAGTTATAAAAATTTTGACTAGGGGAGGACCTCTTAAGTATTTTGAAATTCTTTCAAGAAAAATATTTATTCGTGAGGAAATATGAATAAAAGTTGCTATAAATTCTTAGGATACAGGATAGGACAAGAAAAACAATTACATGTTTTAAGCAGATTCAAATCGATTAAACGGAAATAAAATTTGTTAAATAAAATGATTTGAAAGGAATGTTAAATTTAAATTTAAACAATATTAAATTACATTTAAATTAATTTTTGTGATTTATCTTCATTGTTCTAAACAATATCATCTGGTCAAACAGATATTAGCTTCAAAAACAAAGTCCTTATTATATTTCAAAATTCGTAGAGTTCATCGTAATCGTTCAGTAAGGACATTTTCAAATAAACAGTATACGACATCTTGTCTGGGGCACTCCCTGGTGGCATTGATTGATTGTGTTTACAAAGTTTGCGTTTTGTATTACTTTTCGCCGCCCTTGTTTCCTTTTCTTCTGACATTTGGCCCCATCATTTGACCCTTTCTTGTCATTATCATATTTGTCGTTTCAAAAAGCTGTGAAATATTAAGGCGCATCTCGGAATGTTCTGAATTGAAATAATCTCTAGTGATATGTTTGTAAAACACGTTATGTCGGAATAATTCATCGATCTTGACACTGAAAGCTCGTAAACATTTTATATGAGTAAAAAGTAATATTCAGCATCACATATTATTTTAGATTAAATTATAATGCATACTTTTTTCATTGAAAACGAAGCACAATATTTTCTACGTGTAAAAAAAAGTTAACCCGATTAAATTTTTTTTCTTCTTTTCTTTTGCTTTTTTTACAGAATAGATGGCATTTTTATTTAAAATATTATTTTTCAAACTATTGGATGTTCTAAGATATGCGTGATAAAACTTCGATCAAACGTTGTAAAAGAAGTTTCATTAAATATGTATTGTTGATGGCAAACGATAAAAGCAATAAAAATTGAGTTAGTTGATATTTGAGAATTTAATGAGTGGCAGTATAGCTACATTAATGATGATGCCCAAATTGTGATGAGCAAATTGAAGATGAAACTTTTACAGGTTCAGACTACGATAATAAAGTTTAGAGTTAACATAAAAATTCGTCATTTAAACAACACATATTAATCGTTCGTGTTCCCATCGCCTCGACTTGGCGCCAACTACCAGCAACTCTCGTGTCCTCCACTGGATACTACAGTTGAGAGTGAGTCATTTCGAAATAATTCTAATTTTCGGAAGAGTTACATTTTAAAAGATTCTGAAACATGCTTTCAACGTAATTAAATTTGGATATAAAAAATGTGAAGAACTCTGCAATAAACACGATATTTGAGGTTACAACAAAGTAATTGCACATTTAATAATTTTATATCTCAATGGCATGGAGTGAGGTACCTGGCAGCGCACACATAATACGCATTTATCTTTTACAGAAAGTGTAAATTTAACTTTGGATTTATTTTTCCACAGTTATAAAACATGTGAAACAGAAATAAGATCATGGATACAATTCGATCTTAAAAAA